>QRFH01000006.1:2440000-2669359 GCA_025389075.1 Sclerotinia minor
GCACATCTTAAAGATTCCCCTAAACCTATCCTCTGCCAAATCTCCAATCTCTAATATTTCCAAATCTGGAGGGACCGAACCCAAGTTTAACTCATTGACTAAGATATCATCCTTTATAATCGGAGGCTTTGGTGATTTATTGAGAGCTGCCGTGAGCATTTCTTGAGCTCTTTGATAAAATTCCGCATCTGCCGTTAAAGGCGACCAGTTGAAATTGAATGCCATATTGAAATGACATGAGCAGTTTGATGGTAAAGACGTTCTCAGGTGATGGATTGCTCGAGAGGATATTTTCGACGAGATTTGTTTTGTGGATTTAAGTTTGTTGGAGCTCCATGAAAGCTTTCGATATGATCGCGTGAGGAATCTTTTGATGGATGAATGAGATGAAATGATTTGTATCGTGTGACGTAACCGACGATCCTGCTTTCTATTTTGTTAAGAAAGAAGGCAAGAAAAAGATAAGAGGATTGAGTTGAAGTGATTGAATTTGCGATGTGAGCTTGAGAAGGAGGATGAGGATGAGGATGTGTGCGTGATATAATTTGTTTGGTGTACAAGTTTTCGTTCCTGAATGATAGATAACCTTGTGATGATGCTTTGCTGTGTTGCGTTGCTTGCTGTACGAGAAAAGACTCGATAAGCTAAATTTAAATTTTTCTTTTTCCTTTTCCGCATTTTCTCTCTCTCAGCTCGCTTCTGTTACCATATGGACCCTGCAGACTCTTGCACGGAGGATGTGATTGGAATTTGATGAGTTTTCCGATTGTCCGAATTCATTCTTTATATTGTGTTGTTGTTATTTATATATTAGTGTTGTTGTTATTGTTGTTGTTATTATTATTATAATAATATATAGTGATATTGGAAGATAATAGACTTTGTATTTTTATTATTAAATGAATATATACGAACGGATATATAAACACCCTACTCAAAATCAACGTTCGTCATAACATACCTACTAGCTACTCGTACTTAGTAATCTTTTTCATTTCTTCCCCTCACTCACAGACTCAATTGTGCTCTGACCACATCAAGCCGGCGGGTGGACCATTCACTCAATTCTCTCTTCGCACTATTCTTTCTTCGTACTTCCATATTCCAATAAAATCTCCCGTTATTCAAAAACTAAAATCCCTTTCCCTTTCCCGAGGTTATCCCCGGGAAAATGTCGTACAGTAGGTACCCAGTATAAACCCTTACTGCAAACCAAACCCGTGAGGCAGCTGTCTCTCTTTTAGCCTCAACATCCGATATTAATCTCCTTGCATAATTTATTATATATTCATGCATAACAATAAAGCTTACTGACCATTTGAAAAGTTGGTTGGTGCGATGCTGGCTGGGTGTCATAAGGCGACGATGCTACTGTATGTATGTATGTATGCCGTACCGAGTAAGATCTTACTTATTACCTAGGCAGGTACCGATGAGTGTTTGCTTCTCTGACCTTCATCAATCCCTTCAACCCTCATTGAATTGATTGGAAAGGATCATTTTACCATTTTGACGATTTTGGCGATAGATTATCTTTCCAGATATCTACATGCCATGTTACTGGACGAAAGTTGTAGATGGATGCTAGTACGTACCAGGTGCTAATGCGATGTGCCTAGTAGTTCATCTCACACTCCCAACCTCGATTTTCTCTTGAAACAAGCATGGATGGATTTCAGCCAGTTGGTGATTTTATTGGAACACAACAACTTGCTTTGGTTGTTTGAATTTCCATCTTTCTTCCTCAAAACCCTTTTCCTCGCTTCACCAGCTAGAAAGTTCATGGTGATTTCCGAAATAATGGAATAAGATCTATAACTTTGAGGATCGAGTGGCTGGTGTATTAAGAGTCTCAGTCCAGGCATCGTTAAGACTTTTCTTCTATGGTTTTGTAAGCCTTCCCATTATGGGAGTGGTTATCCCTAGGAAGATATCAGCAGAGCAAAGGAGATATACTCTCCAGTCATCATCAATCGAGATAGAATATCTTAGTTTCTATATCTTCATCTCCATAGGTGTACCTACAACATCCACTTATCAATACCATCATCGCATTCTTTCCTTCCTTTTCGTCATCATGTCAGCCTATGCCTATTCTTCCTAGTCTCGTTGATTCTTCATGACTAGAGGTCATGATTATACCTGTTCTATTGAGGAAGTGAAGTTTCCAATTCAACTGAATGCAAAGTCTCAAAGTTATGTTGTTGGGACTTTATGTGATACAAACTTTTCAAGAAGCTCAACATATTTCAGTAGAATATTAATGCTCCAAGACTTTCATATGACTATTAGTTTATCTATAAATTTATTTCCTTCAACCTCGTCTTCATCTGCATCTCCATCTTCATCTTCATATAAATCACTTCATGACTCGTATTCATCTCACACTTCAGTAGATGTTCCCGCCCTACCAACTATAACACCCTTCATCCCTACTAATTTATTCCAACTTTTTTTTACAACATTCATCCCATCTCATCCCATCCATCACTTCCATCACTTCCACTGATGAAATGAAAAGTCCAAGCGTCAATTGCGCTAAAGCTAATTTAGTATTACGGTGGACGGGACAAACCTAAAATGATGCAATAAGGTTACCTCGATTACTTCAAAAAGACCCAATCCGGTTTCTATTCTTCCAATCATTCCAATCGTTTCACTCGATTTCACTTCCATCTCCATCTCCATTTCCCACCTCGGCTTTTCCATCCGAGTTTACTTGATAAGAATGAAGAACTTATCTATTCAACCTTATCATCTTCCCAACAATAATATCTGTATTAAAGTTCTTGCAGAAGGTGCTGCGAATGTCATATATCAGATTACCATTGATCCAAAATCACAGGGGGTTATCGAGGTGGACAAGGATCAAGATTTGGGTTATCTTTCTGGTAATTCTTTTTCCCAATTATTCCTTCCTTCACTCCCCGAAGACATTAAAATTCATCATTTTGTCGAATAATCACTTTGTCAAATATACTAAATAATTTCAGGAAAATTATTACGTCTTCGAAAAGATGTTCCTACTACGGCTCCAACTTCAGAATCATATCAGCAGTGGCTTACATATATTGTACCCCTATTCAAACCCGAACAAATAGTCATTCAAGAATTGGTCTACATTGGTCACCTTAATGTAATCCCTGGTTTAAATACTGATCTCAGACGTTTTGATAATCCTGGTACATGTACCACGAATCATCTCGTCCCACCACCAAAAGGGAAATTTTATCGCTCCAGAGCTCAAAGTGGTACTTTCTTGGCAAAAGATGATTATGGTCTTTTGATTACAGATATGACACCTAGTATGTTTATGGTCTTTCTATTTGTGGCAAAAATGTACTCATAAAATTTCCAGGAAAATCCGCACAAGAAACAGTTGTAGAATTCAAACCAAAATGGCTCTCACCATCTCATGAATTACCATCTAAAGCTATCCGCTGCCGAACCTGCGCACTTCACGCACGTCGAGTAGCTTTTGGAGAAGAAAGAAAAAATACGGATCTCCAATCCTATCTTTGTCCACTCAAACTCGTCGACGATGACGCTAAATTAAAATTCGAAAGTTACCTAGCTTCCGCCTCTCACGTCCTACACAAACCTCGCGAGACACCTGCCGTCCAATCACTCGCAAGATGGATCCACGAAAATCCTTTACTGAAACGCCTTCGCCATCTCCAAGCAGAGTATGACCTCAAGGGCTCTTTAAAGACGGAAAAAGCATCCCATGAACTTTGTGTAGCGATGACGTTGAGAGATTGCTCCTTGTACATCCGAATAGATAAGAATCATCAAGTTATAGAAGCGCGTCTCGGAGATTTAGATTATAAATCGCCGAATAAGTATTCATCGTGGAGAAGAAAAGAACAGGAATTAATTGATGAGGGATGGTATTGTGGTGATGAAAGGAGCGGATTTAAACAACCAATTGATGAATGTTTATTATCACGACGGGTTTGAGATTTTTTTGGGATTTAGGTCTTTGATACGGGGATATTTCGAGACAGAGATTATTTCCTGAGAGTTGAAGAGGTCAATATAGATAGAGATAGATTGAATGAATAATTCAATCACAGGAGAATAATATCAGAGAGGGAAATAGACGGTGGGATTGGATTGGGTTGGGTCGGGTCAGGTCAGGTCAGGTTAAGGATTCGAGATCCTTTTGATTCTTTTTGTTTTGTTTTGTTTTTTCCTCTCATTAATAACAGCGATTGATTATCTATATTATAAATAATATGATCATTATCATTTTAATTAATCACACAAACGAGTCTATAATTAAAGAGATTAAAGACCGGAGATTTTTGAAATTGAGTTAATTAGTTGAGGGTTCGGAGAGAGGTATATATAGATAGATGGAGGGAGATGCCCGGGTGCTTGTATTTATTCTTATTACAATTATTAGAATTGGGATTATTTATAGTATCTAGATATTTTATTAGAAGTGACTTGAGTACAGGGTTGATTTCAGGCGAGAGAGGGAGGAGGGGAGAGGGGGCTGAAAGAAGAAAAGTTAGAAATTTATAAAATAATAATATATTATTTTGAAGAGTTTTATAAATGTAAATATAAATATAAATATTCATCTTTACTCAAATAAATATATTATAGTATTTATTAAAAGATTGGGTGGAAGAGGCCTCTATATTGACTATATTACTACGCGTGTAGGCATCTTGATCTCCTCTTGGTATCCTCGGAGGGGACCAATATGCCTGCTTATGGTTCGTCTAATCTAGCCTGTTTAGGTAATTGTATTACTAATCACGACACGTGATTAGTACCGGTAACTTCTATTCCTTTTAACACTCCCCCATAGGAGTTACCACCTTCGATCTCCCCAATCCTCCGCATCTCTATTGTCTCAATCCTAGCATCTCTTTGAACCTTTCGAATGCTACTCTTGCTAGGGGTTTGGTCATCCCGTCTGCTACCATATCTGACGTATTGATATAGCTGGTCACTACCTTTTCTTTTTCAGTAAGATCCCTGATAAAGTGGTAGCATATATCAATATGCTTTGATCGCTCATGCAGGTGCGGGTTCTTGGTTAGAGCTATTGCTCCTTGATTGTCGCCTAGTATCTGAACAGTGTCTCCGTGTGTAGATACGTATTCCGCCTTCCAAGGTCTTTGAGCATTTGAGCTAACCATCTCCCTTGCTTGGTGAACATCGCCATTGATATGTATTCGGACTCAGCACTTGACGTTGCTACTGAATTCTGCTTCTTGCTAGCCCACGATATCGGTCCTCCATAAAACATAGCAACTCCCCCAGAAATACTTTTCCGATCATATCGATCACTTGCCCAATCTGCGTCAGTGAAGACTTTTATAGTATCTGCTGATAGGTTGTATTCCTTTGCGATTTGGTACTGTACTCCCTCAGGTCCGTATTTGAGTTTCTGAGTGATCGTAGCTCTCAGGTATCGCATTAGGTTCTTTACTCCTATCCCATGGCATTTTGCTGGCTTTGCCATGTACTGTGATAGCCGGCCTAGTACGAAGGAGATGTCTGGTCTTGTGTATACCATTGGGTGAATAAGACTACCTATGGCTTGTTGATATTCAGTAACATCAATCAGTTCGTCGTCTTCAGTAGCGGGTCGTAAACATGAGTAGTCGGCAGCGGGTATCTTCTTAGCATGGTGCTGAGCGTGCAAGATTCCGAATTTGGTTAGCATAGCTTCCAGATACTCTTCTTGGTCCAATGTGAGTGATCTGTTTGCTCGATCTCTTATAACCCTAATGCCTAGAATCTTACTAATCTCCCCCAGGTTCTTGGCATTGAAGCGCGAGGAGAGCATTACAGAGAACCAATCGAGTTGATTCTTTGAAGTCGAGGAGGCAATTATATCATCAACATATACTAGCAAATTGAGTTGGCGAGCGGCGAATGTATAGAGACATGGGTCAGCGAGACTCTGAGTGAAGCCCCAATTGATCAATTCGGACTTTAGAAGTTGACTCCAATCTCGTCCCGCTTGCTTAAGGCCATATAAACTTCTCAATGCGCGTAAAACGTACCCATTTGATACATTGACTCCTTGAGGTGGCGCGAGGTATATTTCTTCCTTGAGATGAGATTCTGTAAAAGCGTTCTTTATATCGAAGTGCCAGCATTCCAAGTTCTCTTTCGCAATGATCGCTAAGAACAAACGGAGTGTATCGAGTCGTACTGTAGGAGCGAAGGTCTCATTGTAGTCTTTTCCGAGAACTTGACTAAACCCTCTTGCTACCAGCCGTGCTTTGAATCTCTCGACCTTGTTGTCCTTCGTCTTTATTGTGAATACCCATTTTGTTGAAACAAGATTCCCTCCTTTCGGCAGAATATACTCTTCCCAGGTACCATTTGCAATCAATGAGCTGATTTCCTCTTCGACAGCTCGCTTCCATTTTTCACCATATTCAGGGTCCGAGACTGCCTGATTATATGTGTTAGGAATAGGGATTCCTAGAATCTGTTCTGCGGGGAAAGCTGTATCCTCGTCTGTAGAGCTCCCTAAGATCACTTGAAGGTTTTCGGATAGTTTTGTTTTAACGCTCGGGTCGATCCTAGATGTAAGGGGTATGGAGATCATAGCATGTTCGATAGCACTTCCATCAGGGTCTGCTGAGAGTATCGCTATCATTGCTCTTATCAGTTTCTGGACATGCTCATCTGGCTCACTATCGTCTCGCTTGCGTTTCCGAAAAGAGTATCTTTCAGGGGTGTCTATATCCATAGGTGTAGTTGAGGTTTCGGTTGAGGATTGATTGGTTACAGGTGCAGTATCTAGTATGTCTATCTCTTTTGTTCCTGGAGATAGTATTGGGTCCGTGGATGGATCGATTTCGATGATATTCCCTTCGCTGTCTTCGTTGAATTGCTGGATATTGTCTACTTTAGATGCGCTGGGAATTACTACTTTCGGGGGTTCAGGGGTAGCAGTATCTTGTAAGGATTCGAGTGGGGATTCTTGTACTTCTTGTACCTTGTGAGGTCTACCTCTGGGTCTCCTATCAGGGATGATATTTTCTGTACCTTGGGGTCCTGATACAGAGTTCCTTATTCTCAGGTCTAAGTCTCCGCCCTTTTGGATTCGTCTATAGTCACTCGGCTTGCTCGTACAGTGTAGCCTAGCTCTGGCGAGTACACCTTAACATGCTTATTGGTCGTGTGCGAGTATCCCATAAAGATGCCTACTCGAGCTGTATCTCGTAATTTGTCGTGCCGTTGGTCCTTCGGGATTGTCTTTGGATTGATATATGCATAACACTTGCTCCCCCAGACTCTACAATGGGTGATGTCGGGGTTGATCCAGTAAACGCTTCGATTGGGCTTACAACGCTGTCGTCAATGATCGGTCCAGTGTTCGTTCTATTCCTGCAGTGTGCATCATATTCAACAGCTTCGTCCCAGAATTCCAATGGCAATCCAGCTTCCTTTAGCATAGCTCTCATATCGGCTTCGGCAGTGCCGATGTTTCTTTCAGCAGTTCCATTTTGATGAGATGATGCTACGGTAGTCAGTTCTGATCGGGTCCCAGAGTTCCACTCCTTAACGGCTTGGATTAGCTCTGGTGCATTATCAGTTCGAGCGGCTACTATCTCATCACCAATGCCAAGTTCTAATTCGGTTTTCCATTTCTTCAATCTCGGTATAGCTTCATCTTTTGTCTTCAAGGTCAAAATCCAATTCACTCTTGTCCAGCTGTCTATGATCAATAGGAAATAGCGGTTTCCTCGTAAAGACCTTGGGAATGGGCCAGCGATATCAAAATGAATAAGCTCTAATCTTTTCGTCTTGTGAGGACTGAGTTGTTTTGGGATTAGATTCTTCATCTTGGTGAGCGCACACACTTCGCATACAGGGATTTTGGATGGGACTTTGATCGGCTTTCCCAGTGTAGTAACTTTATGGAGATTCCGTATTTTCTCTGGGCCAAGATGGTTAAATCGTCTGTGCCATAATAGATAAGTTTCTAGATCCTTTTTGTTCTTGTCTAAGGAGGTGTCTAGAGTGATCTCGTTCGATTCAATATCACTAATAATCTCTGTGCTCTGTAGAGCGACGTCTTCATATCCTTTCGCGATATCCGAGATCATATAAATTCCTCTATCCATTTTTGCTTTGATGATATTTATTCCATTCTTTCGAAAGTACATACGATCTGAATTGAACCTGCCCTTGAGTCCAGCTTCACAGATCTTCTTGCCGGAGAGGAGATTGACTCCTAATCCCGGTACATACAACGTCTTTGAGAGTAAAACCATACCACCATTTCCTAGCTCCATTGCAGCAGTACCTATCCGATCACAGTACATAACTCCCCCACCAACTTTTATCGTCTTTCTCTTTATCTTCTTGATATCTCTAAAGAGTGAAAGTTGGTCAGACATGTGAGGAAGCGCCGGTATCTGCATACCAACGAGAAGGGGTGGTCTTACGAATGAGTTCTTTAGAGACATGGCACTCTTCGTCATCAGACTCTTCTTCGCTTTCTGATGAATCGAGATCAACTAAAAGACTTTCGCCATCTGCAAGATGAGCTTGATTACTTCTTTTCTTAGGAAATGACACTTTGGTTGTCTTTCTAAGTGTTGCTTTCCGTCGCTGGGCTCTATAGTGTTTGCGGATCAGAGCTTGTGCGAGTGTGAGATCTTTGCAATCACGTAGAAAGTGCCCTTCGTGCTCACACAGGTGGCAAACATAGGTTTTGGCTTCATCGTCTTGTTCTTGCTTTGCAGATGGGCTTGATCCTCTGCGTTCTCCTCGTCGATTTGGGATTACGTACTTTCCGCTAGCAGTATGGGCTTGTTCTGTCTCTTGAATGCTGAGTTCTTTAGCTGTGAGATATTTGATCTTGTCTTCCACTGCTAGCGTGCTTTGAACGCTCATAGCATCGATTGTTGTTTGGTATTCGCTTGGTAGGCTTCTAGTCAGAACTAAAAATAGAGCTTCGTCTCTGTATGAATCCTTGAATGCGGGGTTGGCAGCACCAAGCTTGCGTCGGTATTCTTTCAGTTTATCCCAGGCTTCAATAACGGTCATCTCTGGATGGCTAGTAGGCTTGAAGGTAAATGTTTGGATCATTGTTAAGTACGAATTGGCTGTGATATCACTAGTTCTTGAGTACTTTGACTTCAGGTAGTTCCATAGTGTTCGTGCTGTATCGTACTCATCAACAAGCGCTTCATCGTCGTCACTGAGTGATCTGCACATGTACGATAGTGCACTAGCTTCATCTTTCAAATATTTGGCCTTCTTATCGAGGTTGAGCCTGATGTTCACGACTTTGCTTCCTTCGAGGATCGGGAAAACTTCGGTACCATCGACTTCCATCCCAACTCCTCCAACCTTAGCATGCTCTTGCAATGTAGACTCAATCGTATAGAACCAATCCTTTCCTTTCAATTGTATTTTCATTTGTCGAAACCATCGATCGTGGGTCTCTTGGGTGAGGTTCGGGATGCTTTTCGTTTGCTCTTTGATTTCGTCCATCTTGGTATCTATGCAGAGAATTTGCAAGGTTTTTCTTCCCCTTTTTCTGTATAGATAAATCCACACAGATTGTAAATATAAGTATAATTTGCACCGCGTGTTTTCTGTCGTACCGCGTACGTTTTATTCGTAAGTAGCACCGCGTGCTCTTTCAACTCCGCGAGTTGGTGGTAGTAGTGATCACAGCACCGCGTGCTGATCGTAAGGTAGTGCCGCGCACTCTTCAACTCCGCGAGTTGGATTGTGATAATGATCGCGTCAATTATGTCCAGAGGCCATGCTAACCGGGTCTCATAACCTATTAAAAGATTGGGTGGAAGAGGCCTCTATATTGACTATATTACTACGCGTGTAGGCATCTTGATCTCCTCTTGGTATCCTCGGAGGGGACCAATATGCCTGCTTATGGTTCGTCTAATCTAGCCTGTTTAGGTAATTGTATTACTAATCACGACACGTGATTAGTACCGGTAACTTCTATTCCTTTTAACAGTATTTTAAATTTTAAATATTAAAGTTATTTAACTAACGTAACTTGACTAGAAGTGGGTCATGTCATGATATGGGTCAGGTACCTTTACACCAAATTTTGTATATAAAGGTACTTAGAGCGACTTTTATAACTCTACAAATATTAAAGATAAAATTTAAACCTTTGATAATGTGGTTTAATATCTAATAGAAATATAGTATTCAAGTTATAAAACAATTGTTGAGAATCTTGTTCTTGAATTAATACGATTTTAAAAATTCCCATAGTAATTTTTGTTAGGCAAATGTAACGATGCTGTACTGGAGGCAGCGGCTGCCTGAGGTTTCGTCGGTTGGTAGTTATGGGTTAAGGCTCTATCACTGGTATTCACTTGGAAGTGAAGTCGTTACTAGATCAAGTAGAATGTAGGTAAACTAATTGATAATTAAGTTGAGCACGAAGCTCTTAAACTATGAAACTATTCTAACTATATACTAATTCGTAGAGGGAGCCTCTAGGAGCTTCCTGGCTCCTCAAGGCTCCTGGAGCTTTAGGAGCTCTGAAGGCTCCCAGGGCTCCATCACGTGATCCAACTATTTGCCTCAGGACACTAATCCTGGGACGATTCGTCTCCTGGGACAATATAGCTCCTAGGATAATTATTATCCTGGGGCACATTTTATCCTAGGACACTTGTCCTAGGATTCCTTATCGATAAGGACCCCCGTACTTGTTTTTATTGTATACTATGGTCGTGGTTTGTGACACTATCCCCTTCTTGATTAAGCGTCGTCCTCGATCGCTTATAAGATTGCTTGTCATTCCCCACCCGATAATCATAATCCGTCCAGGTCTTAATTGTTTTCTTCTCCTCACTATGAGCAATCCTGATTCTTCTGCTATCCTATCTCGAAGAAAGAAAAAGGAGCGAATTCGTTTAGCCACTATTATTGATTCCATTGGTGTTGAAATGATTCCTTGTTCCCATTGTCGACAAGAAAATCGTCGTTGCGTTAAAGATCTTTCCGATAAGCATCACACGCGTTGTTCGGAATGTGTTCGGAATTCCGTTTCTTGTGATGCGCAGTTTCGTTTGGAAGATGATTGGGATCGTGAGGTTCCTAGGGAACATGATTGGGAGAGTCTCGATCGGCAGGTTGATAAGCTAGATGCTGAAATCGCTGAGTCCTCTGCTAAGACCGCTCGTCTTGTTAAACAGAAGTCCCAGCTCAAAAAACGTCGTGATGAAATGTTACGTCGTGGGCTCAAATATCTTGATGAGCTTGATGCTCTTGAAGAGAAAGAAAGAAAGAAAAAAGAAAAAGAAGCCTCCACAACCATCCCTCCGGTTTCTGGTCAATTTGGTCAATTATCGCCTGGTCAATTTGGTCAATTAGAGCAAACCGGTCCGACCGATCCCCCTACGACTGGTTTCGACCCTTTCGACCCTTCTTTGATGAATTCCCCTTCTTTACAGGTTGCGATGAATTCTCCTTCTTTCTGGGTAAATCCGGATTCTGTCGGCGAAACTCCTCAAACTTCTCAAGGTGCTTGAGGTCCTTTTCCAGTTCCCACGTGTTCTCGGAGTCCGGGTAATCTTCCCATTTCACCAAATATTTGACCTTGCCTCTAATGTATTTGCAATCTAGTATATTCTCCACCTCGTACTCGGCGTTTTGGTCTGTGGATATGATTTCTGTTTCAGGGGCTTTAGGTGCCCCTGGTGGTGCTAGTTCGAGCAAGGAAATGTGGAATACTGGATGGATGTTCATATTCTTTGGTAGTGCCAATTTATAATTCAAGGGTCCTTTAACTTTCTTGATTTTGAATGGTCCTAGTTTTTTATGGTCCAGTTTCGCACTTGGTCTCTTAGTTTCGATGTTCTTTCGAAGCAAATAGACTTTATCCCCCTCTTTTAGCGTTGGCTCCTGACTACGCTTTTTGTTGTAGTAATGAGCGTTCCTCTCAGCAACGAACTTAAGTTCGGCTGCGAGTTCCTTGTGAACTTCCTTGAGTTTTTCTGTTTGTACCATGGCGGATTGGTTCTCTATTTCTGGAATGCCTGGTTCCCGATACGCGACTAGTTCGTATCCAAAGTTGGCGTAGTTCGGGGAGACTTGTGTTGTTTCTGAAGCGGAGCTGTTGTATGCGAACTGTGCTAAGGGTAGTAGTCCTACCCAATTGTTCTGTTGGTAGTTCACATAGCAGCGAAGGTAAGCTTCAACAACCTGATTTACTCTTTCATTCCCTCCATTCGTTTGTGGGTGGAATGCTGTAGACATTTTCCTTTTTACGCCTAGTAGTGCTACTAGGGCGGTCCAGAATTTTGATGTGAAGAGTTTATCCCTATCCGAGAGTATCTCCTCTGGTAATCCATGTACTGCAATGACCTCTTTAAGAAATATAGCTGCTAGGGTTTCTGCAGTTAAAGTGGTTTTGCATGGTACTAATATCATGTATTTGGTTAATCGGTCCATGATAACTAGGAGGTAGTCGTATTCTACTCCTGTCGTTGGATCTTTGGATTTAGGTAATGGTCCTATAAAATCCCATGATATTGACTTCCATGGTGATGGTGGTATTTCGGTTGTGTGCATCTGTCCGTAGGGGGCATGGCGGGAAGCCTTGTTCCTGATACAGGTATCACACTCTGTGGCCACTTTATTGACCATGGTTCGGAGTCCCGGACTCCAATATTGTCTCTTAATTCTTAAGTACGTCCTTCGTACTCCTTGATGTCCATGAGCTGGCAACGCATGCTGCTCTTTGATGAATTCGGGAGCAATGCTACTTGGTAGCCATATTTTCCCTACTACTCGTACCAATCCGTCAACGGTTACTGGCGGCTCGGGCCATTTGACACCTTCCTTGTTCTGTTGTGCCTCTATGAGTTTGTTCTTCCAGACTTCCGTTGGTTTATTTTCTAAAACGGCGATTTCCGTTAGATTTGGAACGAGATCCCCATTTGGCAATGTTTTTAGGATTGCAGTTTCTTGGTAGGTCTTGTCATCCTCGTACCCCGGTGGCCTGCTAAGTGCGTCTGCTCTTGCATTATCCTTGCCTTTGACATGCTTGATTATCAAATCGAAGCTGGCTAATTCCTCAGCCCATCGAGCTAATCTGCGATTATCCAGGACCTTAGTGGTAGTGAAGGTTCGTAGGTTCATGTGATCAGTATGGATGATTACTGGGAATTTAGCCCCTTGGAGGTAGATCCTCCAATGTTTTAGTGACTTGACTATAGCCATGAGTTCTTTCTCATAAATATTGTAATTCTGTTCTGTTTTATCCATCTTACTGGAATAATAAGCGACTGGGTGCAGTTTCCCGTTGTCGTCTCTCTGGAGATGGACTCCTGCTACACAGGTATCGGAAGCGTCCGTCTCGATGATGCTTTCCCGATCGTCATGATAGTTGTACAGTATGGGTTCCCTGGTGAATCTATCCTTAATTTCCTGAAAGGCTTGCTCTGCCTTCTCATTCCAGGCGAATCCCACACCTTTCTTTGTCATCTCCGTAAGTGGTTCTACCATTTTGGAAAAGTCCTTGATGAACACTCGACAAAAGTTGGCGAACCCTAGTATGGTTTGCACATCTTTGACGTTTCTAGGTCGTTCCCAATTCTTTACTTTCTCAGTTTTCTCCGGATCTATGCTCATTTGCCCTGGTTCTATGACATATCCTAGGAAGGTTACTCGTTTGACCCCAAACTCGCACTTCGATAGTTTGAGTCGTGAATCGACTTTCCTAAAAGCCTCGAGTACCTTAATAACGTGTCCCTCATGATCCTCCACCCTCTGGGAGAAGACTAGGATATCATCCAAGTAGCAGATTACGAATGAACTAAACTCTTTGAGTATTTCGTTGTTCTGTCGTTGGCATGTGGCCGGTGCATTCGTTAGTCCAAATGGCATAACAGTGTACTCCCATAGTCCGGAAGGTAATATGAAGGCGGTCTTCCACTCATGTCCTTCCTTGATTCGTATCAAATTGAAAGCATTTCTCTGATCCAATTTTGTGTAAATCACTGCCTTGCTTAATTTATCCCTTAGCTCCTGAGCTTTGGGTATTGGGTACACATCCCTGATGGTCCCGTCGTTTACTCGGCGGTAGTCTCCGCAAGGTCGACCATTCGGGTCTCCTTTCTTGTATGCTAACAATACGTTGGCTGCACAAGGGGACTTGGATTTCCTAATCCATCCTTTCTTTTCAGCTTTAGCTCGGTACTCTTCCCATATTCTTAGAGTACTGGGGTTATGTGGTCTCAACTTCTCGGCAGGGGGTACGAATCCCTCCTTGAAGTTAATCTCATGATCCCAAGGCTTATGTTCTGGCAGGGCTCTCAAGTCCTGCGGATCTTCGAACAGCTTGGCGAACTTTCTGTACTGCACTGGAATTTCTTTTGCATCGGTCTTGCCGACCAGTGGAGGATCCGTGGCTGCCATAGCACGGTATCCGGCCTCCCCAGAAGTCTGTTCCTTCGGGCCATATAGTCATTCGTTCTTGCATTTGCAACGATCGAATGTAAGAGTATCCTTTACCCAATCAATGTTTGGATTGTGCTTCTTGATCCAAGGGGTTCCTAGGACAACTGCATGTCTGCCCAACGGTACTAAGTCCATTTTGACTTGCTCGGTGTGTCCTCCTGGCATGATCATTTTGATGGCGCTAGTTTGTCTGCGTACCCAACCATCAACTCCGGACTTCTTGCCTCCCAACAGCGTCAGTTGGTAGGGGTGTTCCTTTGGTTCGGTAGGAATTTCATTTTCTATAGCAAAGTCGGGATCCATGAATATTCCCATCGCTCCTGAATCGATCAGGGCCTTGACTTCCTGGTTCTCTAGGTTGACCTCTATGATTAACTGCCCAATCCCTATTGTACCATTGAGTTCTAGCGATAAAGGTTCGGTGATTTGTTCTCCGGTGAGGAGGTTTAACCACTCACGTTGATATTCGCTTATACTCAATAATCGGTAGGGTGTAGTAGGTAATAGTTCTACTGGTCCTGTTTGAAAGTCTCGACAGTAATCCTCAACCCATCGGAGTTCGTCGTGGAAATTGATTCTATGCCAGACCCTACGATCTCCATTCTGTAGTAGGATTTCCCATACATCTCCGATCACTAGGTCACAATCGCTGTGTGCCCATCCCTCGTTAGTGTGAGGAGAGCTTAAGTCCGCGACAAATCTTCTAGCGTTATCCGTGCTCGTATTCTCCTTGAATACCATGCGGTATGGGTCGCTGTAGGTTACAGCGTGCAGGATCAACAGGGTTGGATGGTCATGAGTTCGATGTTCTTCAACAAAATCTGGTTTCTCTTCTCCGTGGTGGCGCCAGGTGCGCCTCCCGTCGAGGTAACTCGTCATGTACCATAATTCATTCACTTGGGGTCTTAGAAGCTCTTCAGTTATTTGAGGGCTGCCCTCGGATCCTACAGTGGATCCTTCCTCCATGGGTTCCTCGACTGATTCGGAGTTTCCTACAGACTCGACTTCCTCGTCGATGTTTTCCGGTGGCTCTACTCTTGTGCTTAGGGTGGCTACGTCTAACTCTTCGAGTTGTTCTTGATATGGTTGAGGTAGCTCTTTTTCCAATAGTCCCATTTCTCGGAAGCTCCCTTCTAGGGCACCCGCTTCTCGGGATCCCTGTCTCTTGTTTCCAAATCCTACTTGTTTCTTGCCTTTCGCAGCGAATGGCTTTTTCTGGGAACAATCCCTGGACATGTGTCCACTTTTACCACAGGTGAAGCATAGATTATTCTCCCTGCGTCTCTTCTTTTCCTCAGCGCTGAGTCCGTTTGGTTTATGGCGGCGCTCAGCTCCGTCCAATTCCATTGGGTCGCCGGCGTCATGGTGTCTGTTCTGGCGCTGATGTTTTGGAAACTTTCTACTTTCCTGAGTTACTCCCTTCTTCTCCATTCGTCGTTCATAGAAACGATTGTCGATTAGGATGGAGGTCTCGATTAGTTCGGAAAGTTTTGGTGGTTTCGGAGCTCTAGCTAGCTCGTCCTTGATGATATCCTTGAGTCCCTCATAGAACTGGGATCTAAGGTAGTCATCATCCCATGTAATACGCCCGGCGTATTGTTGGAACTTGGCAGTGTAGGCTGTAACTGACCCTGTCTGCTTAAGTTGTCGTAATGCTCTCTCAGCCATGTGATCGGGGTCAACTTCCCCGAAAGCCCTGTCGAATCCTTGTCGGAATGACTCGTACGTACTGAAGAGGCGGCGTGTCTCAGATTTCATGTTCTCTTTAAGCTGGCCATCGGTTGTCTTGGTCATTAGGTCATTGAAGAAAGGTTCGATCCAATTGAACGCGGTCCCTCGGAAGAACGAGATCAACCACAAGATTCTTTGCATTTGTGTTAAGAAGAGGTGTCCATTGAAGGCGTAGTAGAGATCAGCTTGTGCGACAAAAGCTCGATGCTTACTACGATCCCCGTGGAACAGGTCAGGGGTGGATACTTGGATTGCTCGCTTCAGCTCCATGGTAGCGGCGGCCTGTCCTGGGGCCCCGACGGAGGAGAAGGAAACTGGTTCAGTGGGTTGCTGGCTGGGATCCATCGTAATTGATATAGCTTAACCGTAACGGTGCTCAAAGTGTAACGATGCTGTACTGGAGGCAGCGGCTGCCTGAGGTTTCGTCGGTTGGTAGTTATGGGTTAAGGCTCTATCACTGGTATTCACTTGGAAGTGAAGTCGTTACTAGATCAAGTAGAATGTAGGTAAACTAATTGATAATTAAGTTGAGCACGAAGCTCTTAAACTATGAAACTATTCTAACTATATACTAATTCGTAGAGGGAGCCTCTAGGAGCTTCCTGGCTCCTCAAGGCTCCTGGAGCTTTAGGAGCTCTGAAGGCTCCCAGGGCTCCATCACGTGATCCAACTATTTGCCTCAGGACACTAATCCTGGGACGATTCGTCTCCTGGGACAATATAGCTCCTAGGATAATTATTATCCTGGGGCACATTTTATCCTAGGACACTTGTCCTAGGATTCCTTATCGATAAGGACCCCCGTACTTGTTTTTATTGTATACTATGGTCGTGGTTTGTGACAGCAAAATTGAAAATTTGAAAGAAACTTTAATATCTTTATTAAACAATTTCATCTCTATATAATACTTTATCATATTAAATATTTATATTGAATATATCATACTGCAAAATATTGAAACTATATCTCTAGTGTTTCTAGAGATATAAAAAGTCGTTCTAAGTACCTTTATGTTACGACCGGTAACAATTAGGTCACGGGATCACCATACACGTGATGCTAAGGAGCGAAGAGCTCGAAGGCTTGGCTTCTCGAGCCCTTCGCGCGAGGAGAGTGAAGAGATCGAAGCTCGATCCTCTCGCTCCCTTCGCGCCTCTAAGCATGAAGGTCTATATAAGGAGGATGGATTCCCTTTGTAGAGCTTCGTGCTCAAGATCAATCATTTAGTATACCATACTATTAGTTACGAATTGCATCATATTATTGTCATTACTTTAAGTCCCTGCTTGACGCCTAGTTATAAACCTACCTCGAGAGCCTAGAGCACTTCCACGTGATCTAGACGGCAAACCTCGTAACACTTTATATACAAAATTTGGTGTAAAGGTACCTGATCCATATCATGACATGACCCACTTCTAGTCAAGTTACGTTATAAAAATATATTTATTTATTTTTATTGTTTATTTGATTATTTATTTTATTATTTATTTTATTATTTATTTTATTATTTATTTGATTATTTATTTTATTATTTATTTGATTATTTATTTTATTATTTATTTGATTATTTATTTTATTATTTATTTTATTATTTATTTTATTATTTATTTTATTATTTATTTTATTATTTATTTTATTATTTATTTTATTATTTATTTTATTATTTATGTTAAAAGGAATGACCTTACACAGGGAATAGTGGGAAGCTGATAGGGCAGAACTGAGTGTTACGAGGTTTGCCGTCTAGATCACGTGGAAGTGCTCTAGGCTCTCGAGGTAGGTTTATAACTAGGCGTCAAGCAGGGACTTAAAGTAATGACAATAATATGATGCAATTCGTAACTAATAGTATGGTATACTAAATGATTGATCTTGAGCACGAAGCTCTACACAAAGGAAACCATCCTGCTTATATAGACCTTCGTCCTTTACTGGATCTCTTGGATCCTGAGAGTTTGTGGACCTACGATTCGTATGGACCTACGATTCGTATGGACCTACGATTCGTATGGACCTACGATTCGTATCCCTGAATATGCAGGGTCCATCGCGTGATTTGGATCATGTGATGGTAGTTGTGTAGCCCGTCGTAACACTGAGGTAATATTGGTCTAGTATGTTAATCACTCTGTTAAGTTCTACGGAAGTGCGAAGCTCTCTTACAGAGAGCTTCTCAATCTAGTCCTAATAGGACTAGTGCCCTGTGCACGTGCTACGCAGGAACCATTCACTTTAACAATTTATTTTATTATTTATTTTATTATTTATTTTATTATTTATTTCATTATTTATTTTATTATTTATTTTATTATTTATTTGTTTAGTTTATATTTTTTAATTTTCATTTTTATTAATATCGATCCCGAATATCCCAAAATCCATTAATAATATTCCCCATGAATCTTCAAAATCTTCATCTTCATCTTCATCTTCATCTTCATCATTCATCATTCATCAAACTAGCTAGCTATACTCGCAAACGAGCATTAATTATAATCAAATACCAACACCCAACTCCCAACCAACACCTAGCACCAAACACCCACACATCTCACCAAAAATCGCATCAAATCATCCCCGCCAGCACTAATACTAATATCAATGCCTCGGAGCTGGAAAAAAACGAAATCATTACGCATTAATTATTCTCAACCTGCGCACCGCTAGCATCTAAGGTTACCTCTTCACCACGGGGGGTAAAACCAGGTTTGGTGCTATTAACGTTACCAATGACCACCACCGCGGCCTTCTCAGTACGGGTAATACCTGCTTCATCACCTTTAACCTCATCACCAGCAACAGCAGAAGTACCGGAAATATCAGAGATACCTCAATGGTCTGGACCAATAAGTTCAATGGAAGCATCGGAAATAGAAAGATTCGCCGGAGCAGGAGCAGGAGGGCTCTGAGTATCCAAGCTATCAGATACACGGAATCCAAAGCCAGAAAGTGCACCCCCACTTCGAGGAGATCCAGCTGGAGCATTCCCAGGACGTAAAATAGCAGACTCACGAATATGAACCACAGCCTCAACATCCTCACTCCAAGCGCAAGAAGGACCATTCGTATCACCTCGTTCCTCCACACCATCAACTTGTGCTTGTGCTTGAGCTTGAGCACCAGACCTCGAATTTCGAGCACCACGAGTACTAATCCCACTCCTCCGTTTATTCTTCGTATCCGGATCCCGCCAATGATATTTCCTCTTAACACGAGCTGGGCCCGCGCACGTGGGTCTTTTCCCCTTTGTAAGATTGGAAATTGATGAAACGGGCGTCGATGAAGTCGAAGTAATGTTGATGTGACGAGTACCCTCATGATGAATTCCCATTCTCAATAAATTTTCTCCCTCTTCAAAATAATCATCTTCATCTTGATCTTCATCTCGCACCTCTGTATTATCAATTCTTTTTCTTTCCTCTATCCAAGATTCCCTTTCCCCGCGACAAATAGGAGCAGTATATGGACAATGATCGAAATGCATTGGAGCACGAAACCCAGATCCATAAGCATTTACCCTCACAGCAACTTTTTCCGCATCGAGACGTGCTTGGACTTTTATTTCGTGAGGAGTCGGGGCTTGAAAGGTGAAGAAGATATCGTCTGCATCGAAGAGATCGTCCGGTTGCACTTGAGCTACGTCGGAGAGGAATTTATTTTCTTCGCGGTCGGGGTAGGGGAGGGTTCGGTCGATGACGTCGGGGGATTTGATGAGGTAGGATGGTGGGGGGGAGTCGAGATCTGGAGTGTAGACTTTGTAGGGATGGTATGGGTCGTTGCTGGGACTGGGAGTTCTTTGTGCATGGGAATTTTTGATGCAGGGACGACGACGATGAGAGTTGGATGGACGTGCGTTGTCGGGCTGTTTTGAGCGATGATTAGGTAGAGGTGTTTCTTCGAATGAGTCGCTAGATGACTGTGATGTATTAGTTTATATCTTTCCATCAGACCAGACCAGACAAGTAGTTATGGGATAATCAACTTACACTCACCGCACTACCATCCATATCAGAATCATCAACTGAATCCGAGTCATTTGATCTAGATAAAGCCATCCTAGTCGACTTTCCCGATTTCTTATCCTCACCAGGTATACCAAAAGAAGTTCTAGCACCCGAAAGTGGTGCACCATAAATTTTCACTCCTGAACTATTACCATCAAACGATCTACCATCTTTATCTTTGGCCTTGGGACCAAGAGACTTCTCTACTTTACTAACTGCTGCTGCTGCTGCAGCTCGACGTTCCCGCCTCAAAACATGGCTTGGTCTCAGATCTTCCTCATCAGACTCTTGATCTCTTGGTAATGGCATATTTGCGAAACCTCGGACACCTAGGGCGCGGGTATTAGGTGCTGGAGCTTGGTTTTTGGTGGTGACTGATGGTGATACGAATAGACCTTCTTCTTCTTCTTCTTCTTCTTCTTCTTCTTCTTCTTCTTCTTCTTCTTCTTCCTCCTCCTCCTCTACTTCATCGTCCGAACCAGCTGGCGAAGACCGGGTAGAAGAAGCAAGGGAAATAGAATGAGAATGCTCTCGCGTACCCATTCTAGCAGTAGCACCGAAACCAGGCGTACCAGCCACTCCGTGCGAATCCATGACAACATGACGAATCTGATTCAGCTTCATATTCAGACGCGATGTTAGAGCAGCAGCACTAGAAGATTTATCACTTCTAGCAGGAAGAGGACTAAGACGTTGAGTTTCCACTGCGCGACGATTCAAAGTCTTTGAAAGGCGATCTTGACGACGATGAACTGGACGAGCTATTATAGGTGGAGTAGTTTGATTTGTAGGATTACGTTGAACATTGGGTACGCGACGCGTAGGAGGCAGAGAAGAATGGTCTGAAGAACCAACTGGAGCGTGAGAACTTGGATGTGCTTTAGTAATAGCATGGTGTAGAGAGGGGACAACTGGAGGACTGTTGCGAGATCTTAGATGAGTGGGATGAGATTGAGTGATTGGTGTTGATGGAGAAGGCGAAGAAGAATTGGAGGAAGGTGAAGTGGTGGTTTTTGTTGCCTTTGATGCATTCATATTTGCTGTCTGTAGCTATTAGTTGGTTTATACTCTTTTACGAAATTCTTGTTGAGGGGAGGAAATTTATTATATAGTTCGAAGCTGTAAATTGAGATTTTGAATAAATGGATGAATGAATACGGATGAAAGAGTAGTACTATTCTCCATCTCCATCACCTATTCAATAACTGTACGAGATTGAATGTCTAAAAGTGATTAAAGAAACGTGAAGATTAAAAGCATTACATATATTAAAAAAAGAAAAAAGAAAGAAAGAGATCAAACATACCAATAATCTTCCCTCCGTATCAGCACTTCTCTCTTCCTCTTGCTGAGCACCCAATCTTTGAATACCAGTATGACCAGTATAACCAGTACTTCCAGACACCAGATTATCCCGACCTAAATCTCTCTGATTCTGATCAATCCGACCTGATTGAAGAATAGAAGTAGATAATCCAAGACCAGTACTATAAAGTGAGTGAATATATCCATACCCATCACCATCATCTTTTCCCTCATTCATTATTCTTGCAATTTACCGAGTATTACCAACAATAAAACGACCAAAAAGAGCAAAAATAACCAAGAGCGATGTAACTAGAGGAGAAACGAGGGAAGAAGAAAGATTAATTGAGAACTGAGAGCAGCAGCAGCGAAATCACCACATAAATTCAAGTAATCAAGTACCTATCTAGGTAAGTAATTTAACGAAAATATCATAGTGAATGAATCACCTTCATGTACATATATTACCTACCTAGTCACAGTAGTAGAAGTATCATCGGAAGCTTACCGAGACGTATATACATGTGAAATCAGACGGTAAGGTTCTGGTAGTTTCCTATAATACGCGTCCTATTCAATAATAATAACCTAGGTACCATTAATAAAATGCTTCTTTCTGTAGATACTGCAATGAAGATACTCATATAACTTTTATTATTGTAACTTTTATTCTCCCAAGTAACTAATAGGAGATATGAATGGTCTCTGCCAGCTAATAAGCAATATCTAATACCATCACATCGATTCACACGTCGTATTCTATAGAGTCTTATAGTTTAGTATGGCCTTATCCTCAGAACATTCCAAGGGGAGCCTGTATTTATAGATACATATAGCGAGTGGTAGCAAGACTTTACAATGGAACACTACGTGTTATCCTTAATAAATGTTGATGTAATCCAAGGTGATGTCGATAATGAAACCAAGTCCTACACACAAGTGAGTGAAAATTCTCCTTTCATCGACAAGATACTGCAACCTTGATATCACTTCACAAATCCTAGCACAGATATCTCATGCTTAAACAACAAATCCATGCATCTCGTAGGGTATAATATTCATTCTCCCACGTTCTTATGCAAGCTCTAAAATCCAGACTTCCTTCCCATAAATATCCCATGCCATGATATCAACAATCTACGTCCGGGCCATAAGCACCGCAATCTCCAACGCCAAATGCATGTATGATATCGCTCTAAACTCCTTCCCCAAAAATACAAAGGTACAAACCAACGCTAATATGCGATCATGAAATTCCAGCCACAGAGAAACTGAGGAGTGAACCAGCCATCAAACCTGCTACAAGATTGATCATCATGAAAGGTCCGCTTGCTTCTCGTTCTTCCTCATCAACATAATCACCAGCTGCCATCATGCAAGAACTACCAAGCCAACCATTACTAAGTCCAAATCCACCTTGAACGACGAGAAGGTAGAAAACATCGCTGTTGACTCTGGCTCCTTTACCCTCGATGTTACAAAGAAGATATAGCGGAACAAAGCCAAGTCGGAGAATGGAGAATATGAAAAGTGGGATGGGTCGCGCTTTGGTATGGAAAGGTAGAAGTGGCAGCAGACGGCCACAAAGATCACCAATGTTCCAAACCAGAAATCCAAGAGGAATAAAAGCCTCGGGTTGAAGGATTCGAGGTGCCCTATCAGCGGGTACTACTGAAATCACTTTTGACGTGAACACTGGGAAGAACATGGAGACAGTGAAACACATGAATACTCCTCCTGCCAACCAATAAAGTTTCTTGAACAGTCTGACCATACCAACGACCTTCTTCTTCCCGCTCTCGTCACTCTCATCATCACTCTCAGCTGATGATGCCGCGCGGCTTTCGAGAATGCGATTTTGCTTTTTAAGTAAGGGAAAGACAAAGACCAAGGTGAGAACACTAATGACGGTAGCCGTCAAAAAGTAAATAAAAGCCGATGTTGTATTTTCCTTTACATCTGCAACCTCCGTATCTGCATCAGCCCAATGATCTGGCGGCGGAACAGCCAGAACCGTGGCAATCTGTGCTGCTGAAGGTAAAACTCCGGCAATGGCTTGCCCAGTCATGATAGCTTGTATGTATTCCGGTCTACCAAAACTCGACGCAAATGCAAAAGCCCCATTTTGTAGAAGCCCAGTTGCGCAAGAGGTCGCGAATACCATGATCAATGTGAAGACCAGATAACCGGTCGATGAAACATCGCGAAAGTATGAAGTGGATATCGCGAGAAGTGTAAAGACTAGAGTATTAAGGACGAGGGAGGATATAATTCGTTTCGGGTATGAGGCATTCAATTGCAAGTGACTGAGGAGTAAGGTAGATCCGAGGTTCGTAATCGTTCCAACAGAAGTGATCGCAGATTGAAAGTGCTGGAGGACACTCTCATTGTCCTGGAATCGGCTTTGAAAATATGGTGCGGCTGCTAAGAACATATTCCTGTCAAGATATCAGCTTCTGCGCCCTCCCGAGACCTCAGTGGAACATACCATGCCCAGAGCATTGCCACTCCGATTAACATAAAGATCCCATACTCAAACCATGAAAATGGCTCCCCTTCGACTTGATCTGGTAAGACGAGGACGGGTCTGCGAACATCCTCTTCGTGGATACTGGAACTGCTTGAGATAGGTTCATATTCTGGTTCAGGATCGGATTTCTTGAATAAGACTCGTAATCGGTCAATAGCCGTTGGATTATCGGTAGAATTCCTCATTTGAAGAATTGTTGGCTTATCGTTATTGATTAGACTAACAATTCACGCAAGGAGGTGTCGGTTGTTGGAATGAGATTTATTGGAAGTGATAAGAAGATCTAAACCTCATCCCCATGTCAATATTATTCTCAATATACTCGGTATTATCGGCGATATGAACACGTGTGATTGATTCGTAGAGATTAATTGTGAAACCTTTGATGAATGTTTGCCATGTGCTCTAAAGTATTGAATCTCATGAATTTATTGTTATTTGCCCATGTGAAGCCCGGATGATCATGTAAATGTCTCGGCAACCTCCGAAGCTTATGAAGCGTGAAGCATGAAAGCATGATTACTCAGCCATCCACTCCGGTAACCATATCCGAAGTGATAAGATGGAGAGAGGAAGATTTTATTAATATTATAATCTGATATAAATTCTTTGCTACAAAAGGAAAGCTAATCATCATCTATATTAAAATTCAAAGTAGAAGTATGTTGTGGACAATAATAGCTATATATTAATGAGTATTGGCCAACAATTGAAACAGGCACGAAATTGGCTTGTCAGACTACCACTCGAATCCCCTGTGGACGTTACGTTGTACAGTGCGACTATGGTATAACCAGTATGTTATCATTGGAGAATCATAAACATCTGGTCTTAATCTAATCTCGAATCACAATTCTTCACTACACTTTACCTACTTACGGTCTCCGTCTGCAACCAAAAGTCGAGTTTCATATATCTTAGAAGTTAGCAATAAAGGATCGTCCCTTTCCTACTTTCCACATTCATCATAAGGAGATTAGTAGAATCGTATATTCTATCTGATCTATTTCACAGTGAGCATCCAAGACATGACGATTCGTACCCCTTCTTTGAGGATAAGTTTTACTTCTCTGGTGTAAGTATCACCTTATGTCTTCTACCTAGCTGATGTAGTTTCAAGCCAGACCTGATCTCTAAAGTCGAGAGTATTAGATGCATAACTACTACATTCAGTGCGATAGAGTCCTAGAACTACTCATTATCATATACATATTATGATGGAGTATCTCACCTACATTGCATAGTCAATGAAGTAAGCGATTCATGACTGAGAAGATAATTACATACATATGCATATCCATTTGGTCTAAAATGCACCAAATCCCGTGTCTTACAAGGGTCATTGAACATTTCCTAGCTGGCCACGCTCTCTCATACAAATTTTGGTGTTCAAAGTTGACCGCGTAACGTGATCAAAATTTCATGCGATGCAAGTATGCTTTGCATACTTTATACTGCAGATATCCTCAAGTGGGAAGTTTGAAGACTGGTGGACTTACCATTGAAATTCAATAGTTTGATCTAAAAACACCGTGGTACAATATTATGAATGGCTCTTTGGACAATCTTGCCTATTTTTGATGCATATTTGCATTCGTCAATATATGCTTGTGGCACAGTTCGTGCAATGTACATGGATGTATCAATATTTTGGCCCCCAAGTACGACAATGTTTTAAATAGAGGTGTTAGACGGAATTTATCAACAGTAGGGGGTAGTACGGGCTTTTTCTATACTAGAAATATGGTATTACATGCCTAGGACTAGTAGAGCGATATCCATAGTCATGAGAAAAATCGACCCTCAATGTTTAGATACACCATTAATTTGCTTCGATTCCCACTGCCACTACTCTGACCTTTGAGATCCTTCACCTGAACTATTTCACTATGGTTGTGGAAAATAACAAGAGCGTTTAGAGTCCTATATGTGTTAGGGTCTTTGTCTACACGTTAAACTCCAGTGTCAAGGCAAGTTGGGAACTTTCTTTTTCGTCAAGCCGTTTTGGGTTCATGACCATCGTTTACCTTAGTCCGTTTATTATGTGGTAGCTAGACTTTGATTGTGTGTATCTGGAGGAGAAAAGAGTCTAATGCTATAAAGTTAGAGCAGCGAAGCCCTGATAATTGTGGAACACAGATATGCGCGTTGGATAAATGACTAAGATTGTCGACTTTAGGAATCCTAATAACGACATGGTAAGAAGATTTATACTCCACTTGTACGTTTGCGAATTTAGGAAAGTTGTGATATCGTCGTGGCCCGGTTGGCATCCTGTCTTGGTTCCTGCGCGCTGGTCTGAGAATATAATGGTTCATTCTGTTGTGGAGAACGGAAGGAGAGATAGGTGTATTTTGCGATATGCGCCGTTGATGTTGCGCTTTTATTGTAGCCAAAGCTACATCACCTTTATTTTATGTAATGCTAACATTTTCTGGCTCTGCGATCAAGTGGGCAAGAGAACGGGAGCTTCATGATGCCATGGATGAGTCCATGGAAGTTCACATTGATCTCCTGATTGCGCAATCGCGAAGATACCAGAGATAAATGCCACAGTCAATGGTGATTTGTAAAAACAGTACTCGTATGTTGGCTTGACAACCAAATTCCATATCGTCGTTGTTATATAACTCTCATATAAGCAAGGAGGGCTCAAGTTGCGGGATAATGGCCCTCAGCCCCCAAAATTGCATACTAGGTACACACTGTGTCATGAAATCTTTCAAGCTTTTCCAATGGTTACTTTTCCACACAGCTCGCGGCAATTTAAAGTTTGTTTGAAGAATCTATGGCGCAAATAAAAAGAATTTTGCAGATTTGTGTATTTAGGAGGCTGGCTTCGCGGCAATATTGGCTCAGGATAATCAAGAAAGGTTTCTCGAAGTATGAATTCCAGTTTCTAAGAATTTGTGATACAGACTTGGAAGTGTAAGCCCTCTTCATCTTTGTTGTATGAAGTATTATCAAGCTTTATAAAGATAGACATACATGAATCAAGTTCTATGTCAATGAAAAATATAAATGAAAACAACATGCAGAATTTTCAAGGCGGATCATACACATGTATATGAACTAGATATAATATGACGTAATAGAGAGTCTATAAGTGATTAATATAAGATTCATCTCGATTTCGCAATAGAATTTTTCAATTGACGCCACTAGACAAATCTAGCGAGTAACTAGCGGGGAAAAGCTAGGGGCCAGTCTGTGAGTCTGGATGCTTACCAGCAGGCCGCTAATTTAGGGCAACTTTTTCATCAGAGCTTTCAAGTTTTAACGGTTAGTATTGGGTTTATTAAGACCAGAAAGAGCATCTATTGGGTTTATTGAGACCAGAAAGTGCATCAGATTGAATTGATTGATTATCTAGCTAAGCAGTTAAGCTGCGAGTATATATTCAAAAAATGAAGGAATAGGCTTAGGTATTCGGCCTTCGGAATTAAAGTGCTTTGAAATCAAAATATTGAAAGCAAACAAACAGTATACCAAAAAGGAAAGAATGAATTAAAAGTTGAGTTTTGTTTGCTCCTTATATGCATCATACAATATATATGCATATGCTGCCAAGATCCCAGGAGGTCAACAGTTAGCGTTAAGGATCGGAGTCATGACAAGTGTAATTGGACGCTACCGGCGAAAGGCGAGTTGACGTGGAGAGAACAGTTTTATTGCGAATAGTTTAGTGTGAATCTTATCTTTGATGTCGCGCTAAAAGAAAGTTAGTGTGAAACTAAAGTTTAAGATCTGAGATGATATACAAATGCATATGTCATTTGTGATAATCCTGGATATGTAGTGTTTTTTTTTAGCGCTATTCATTACCTTAAAGGACCAACAAAAATATGCTGTCAAAGATAACTTCAACAGGAAACGAACACTTTCATTCCTTTAAGTTCTGTACTTTAATCGCTTTTATTTGTACTAATTCCAACCAGAAAGTATCTCATTGCCTCATTAGCTTTTCACTGACGATATTCCTCCCAGCTTTAGCTCATCAATTACAAGAAATGTTATCTAGATCTTTTAATAGTAAAGTTGTCCGGTACTTGTGTCATCACCCAAGATGAAGAATTTTCCTTTAATTCGAGAAGCCCTAGCCCCTAGCTAAATCGTTCCTACACACATTTACTCGTATATATATAGCTGCTCAAGTCTTCATTTACTCAATATTCTACATCCCACTTTCACACAACACTTCGAGATATGATTTCGAAAGCATCTCGGAAATAATTAATACAACATTTCAATATACGTTTTGTAAACGAAATATACATGCTATATGTACAACCAATACGATCGATTCAGAAACCATAACACTCGCATTTACCGCCATTAATCAAACGAGCTCATCGGAACCATATAATACATTCAGTATATCGAAACAAACAAACCAAACAACCACAAATCATATCGAAAAACCTGCAAATTGATATAACACTAAGATGTATCAATTTACCGAAACATGGCCGTCGCAGAACCCAGTGACGCTGGAAAAATGTCTAGAAGGAACAAGGTCAGAACGATCCATTCAAAACAAGCAATCACCTCCAAAAGAGCCCGAAAAAGGAAATCTACCTGGCATCCATCCTCCAGAGAAAGATACTACAGAAACAGCAATCATCTTGGCAAGGTTTCAATTCATGACAACCAGCTTAGTCATTGTCTTTTTCCGATTGACTTCGCAATTTGAACTTCTGAGTTTGAAGTTTGCAAAATATTTACTTCCCTCGTCGATAGATCGTAGCTTGTTACTAGAACGTATCTTGAAGAAGGATTGGTTCAAGGGTCAAAAGGATAATACGAGGATATATTCTTGGATACGGGATTCGAATGGAAAGCCTATAGAAACCAAGGAATGTTGGGTGATATTTTGTAAAGGATTATCGAAGGGTGAAAAGCTTGATGGAACTATGGATTTGGAAGAGAGGAGAAACTTTCGAGAAGCTATCGCTTCGGAATGGAATATTGCGAATAGCACATTATTTGTCCCAAGTAAAGACACAAAGTTATTGATGGAAATGCGCCATGGATGCTGTCCCGCAGTCTCCAAGGCTTTTACAGATCCGTCGGATTTTCTCAGTTGCAATTTGTATCATGAGGGGCGCGCAGCTGAGTCATATTTTCAAGTATAGATAAATGGGAGTTTGAACTGGGAATAGAGTTTTTGATTTTTTTGGAGTAGATCTGATGATTTGGCAGGCTGGAGTTGATTGGGTTGTGGAAAAGGAGGTAGGACCTGATTCATTCGGATGAGTTGTTTGAAATGTCCAAAGGCATCAAGTTTCATAATTTATAATTCTTCACTTCATACTCCTGTAAATAATTCAATCATACTAGATAATCTTAATGTAATCTTAACTTTAACATTTCCTAATACTTTCGATGGTTTAATATAGCATAGGAAATATTTACGAATCGGAACCCTTTCATTAAATATTGAATTGTGTTCCTGATTGTAATATCAGCTAACTATCAAGAAAGAATAAGATGGAGATCAAATGATGAAAATTAACTTGAAGTTAGATATTACAATAGTAGTCAGCTTAGAATACCTTTGGCTTTATTCGGATTTAATCTTTAGACCAAACATTCCTCCAACGGATGATGTGTCTCCTAAAGCTACCTTAGAAGGCCTATCTATACGAAGATTATATGATTCACAACTCTCCTAGAGGCCCCACGCTCCCTATTTTCATACGATAATATCCATACAAAATTGAACAAAATGAACTCAAAATATGGACACCAGCTCCTTAAAACTCATGTATATACTTCTTGAGTCTTTGCTCAAAATGCACATAATTTTTTACAAGAGCGTATTAATACTATTGTTATTATACTCATTTATTTCCTCCCCATCAGGACTAACATTTTCCAATATCATCCTCGAATATATATATATATATATATCAGCATATTCTTAATTATATATATATTTTTCTTCCAAAATTAACTAACTTCCACATCTTCATCACATAATTACATTATACCCAACCACTCTCCCATCACTCACACCTTTATCAGTCAAGAAATTCCTTATTTTTATTTCCACTCCATCAAACTAGCTCGACTCCCAATACATCCTTCAATACATAATAAAGTTTCCTATATTCCTATTTCTATTTCCTTCTCAAAACCAAATCAAGCGAAACATGTTGTAACCCTGGCCCCTGGTGCCCCCCTGTAATAAGCGAAGGTGGGGTTAATTAAGGTTAACCTCAAGCTCTTTTCTTACTTTTTCCCCTTTTAGCATTCTTCACTGGGTGATCTTTATTGATATATATCTTTTTATATTATCTTTCCACATCATCTGGATATAGAATATATATAGAAACAAAGCATATAATACATAGCCCGAGCGTATACAATGGGAAGAGAGACTAAAAATAATGCGACAAGATCATGAAATAAGAGGGAGGTGTCGATAGATTGCGAGAACGGATGTGGTAATTAGTTTGAGTTTTTCAGTTTTCGAGTTTTCTGGGGAAGAGAAAAGGGATGGGGATTTGAGCGCAAACTTGGAACAAGTGCACTGATTGTTGGTGTGAAGAGGGAACGAGGGTATAGGGTATGATGTTGTGGTGATGTTATGATATTATTTCAATGACTGGGTGTGTGCCAGTTGGATATATATCATATATACATGAATCATAACATAATAGCTGCCGCATGCAAAACAAAGACACATGTTGCAAATGATTCACGATTTTACACTAAAATCATGTTCATATTTTCAAAAAATGTCTCATTATTAGGGTGGTGATGGTGGTGGTACACTTTCGTCTATCCCACCTCTATGCTTCTTTGGTTTTACCAACAGCAAAATAAACATACCTACAACTAATAGGATTAATAACAAAATAATTCGTCTCTTCGTTCCTCGTCTTTGGTATCCGCTCGCAACTTTCAATTCCACATTTGCAGCTTTAACATCTACTGCCATCCTCTCCACATTATAATCTATACGATCCAACATTGTTCCTTGATCTATAATCATAGTTTGGAGTTCTTTAAATATGTCGGCGAGTTCGATGATACCTTGTGCGATGTCATTAATTTCACGTTCTCGTTGCATGATGGCTGCATCATTGGAGGTGAGTTGCTTCTGGGAGGTCTGTTGAAGGGTTGCTTGAGAGAAAGATTTATCGGCATCGGATTCCATGATGGAGGGGTCGATGTAATTACTGTACAGAGGGGTAGATGTTCGTTCGATTGGTGCATTCATGCCTCCTAAACCTCGTAACTCTAATATTGGTCAGTAAAGCTTTTTTAAGATCTCATCATGACAACGATATCGATCATCATGAGAATACAAAACTTACTCTTCAAATAATTACTTTGCTTTTTCCTAAATCCTGCACTTGCTTCCTGTACTCTCGATGCAAGAGAGATTTGAATGTTTTTCGCCATAGTTTCTTCTCCTTTACTTATTCCTCCTTGATGTCGCGAATCACGGACTATTTGTTCTACTCTTTGAATCGCTCTCTGACAATCGTGAAATCCCTTTGTAATTTGTTGTGTCAACAATTCAATCTCCCTTTCTTCCTTCTTTTTGACCTCTTCATCATCAAATCCTGGAAGTACATGCTTTTGATGCAGTTTCTCTAATTTTTGACTCTTATCTGCGATATCCGTAAGGTATTCAGTAACCTCGTCGCTGATGTCTGCCCATCTCGGTGGTAATAAATCCATTTCTATTATCGCATCTCCATCATCTTCGAATGCGCCAGCGGACATAAGTCCTCTGCGTTCCTCTGAAGCGCCTCCAATGCTATCTGAATATCCATTTCCGGAAGCGCTGGAATATTTCGGTTTCTTTGCGGGGTGATGTGCATATGATTGTCGATAGGAGATATAGCTGATAGATTAGGTGGTCAGTATCTATCTAATAAACTAAGCTTCCAGCTTGGAAAAGGATAATAATCATTTGAACATACAGATTTGTACGATCGCGCCACATGGCGATTTGAAATGAAGGTTACTCTATCACAAGATATAATAAAAAAGGAATTTCACATAGAAACTCAAAGGATTGTAAATTGTGTTGAAGTTTGTTATTGAATGTCGCATGTTGTTGTTTCTTGTTCGTTCAATTCAATGATCCCAAGCTCTCCCTAGCTTTTCCCTTTCGCCTGAGGAAGGAATCGAATCCTTGAACTGGTGAACTTTCCTCTTCTCAAATACCATGCCCGGACTACCCGGCCACCGTACAACAACCATTAAGGTTTCTATGCCTCTCCGGATCAAAACATCTGAACAGTTGAAATCGCATTTCCTACCGACATCATCAAAGATCTCCAACATTACGAACTTTCTTCAACTTTTCCATATACCCTAGAAACCCTCCGAACCTCAAAAACCAATATACATATATCCCAATACACTTTCAACCATGGTTAGTCTCCTTTGCAAGAAAGCTGGACTTCAACAACCCCGCGGTCTTCAGTACTCAGCTTGGAGCTGGGAAGTTGGTAGCTTCCAGTTGGAGAGAAGATATAGTGTTGGAGGAAGACGAGGTCGCAACTAACATGCGCATTCACATAGGCTGATTCTCTAACTGAAGAGCAAGTCTCCGAATTCAAGGAGGCCTTCTCCCTCTTTGTAAGTTCATCTCCCTGACTTTTATAATCTCAGCCCTATGGACACTTGGCAGGGTATATTTGGAGATTTGGTAGCTAATAATGTATGACTCTACAGGACAAGAATGGCGATGGTTAGTAATTTCAGGTTATACTTTCCATGTCCCAGATCGACTCTCCTCTTTTATGTAGATGCTAGACATCTTGACCGACACCGCCCCTATCTCGAGCAATTGTACCGACAAAGGGGGGAGCAACACGATTGAGCATGATGACACAGGACAGGGCTGATGTATAAATCCATAGGACAAATTACTAGCAAGGAGTTGGGTACCGTTATGCGATCCCTTGGACAAAACCCCTCCGAGTCTGAGTTGCAAGACATGATCAATGAGGTTGATGCCGATAACAACGGTACCATTGATTTCCCAGGTACGGCTAAGCATGACATAGTTTATGACTCATAAAGCTAATGGGAGTAGAATTCCTCACTATGATGGCAAGAAAGATGAAGGATACCGACTCTGAGGAGGAAATTCGTGAAGCATTCAAGGTTAGTGTTTTATGAGTTATTGACTATCGCAAAGGCTAATATTTTTGTTGATATAGGTTTTCGATCGTGACAACAACGGTTTTATCTCTGCTGCTGAACTTCGCCATGTCATGACCTCCATCGGAGAGAAGTTGACTGATGATGAGGTCGATGAGATGATCAGAGAGGCTGATCAAGATGGTGATGGAAGAATCGATTGTATGAATAACTTTGTCAATGGTTCATTTCAAGTATATATGCTAATGATTATTTACAGACAACGAATTCGTCCAGTTGATGATGCAAAAGTGATGGAGCTTGCTTTTTTCGCGTGATCTTTTATTGCTGGGAGGGAGAATAGTCGGCGTACTCATCACGGGTCTTTTGGACAGTCAAAATTCTCGTGGACGCATGACTGGACTGGTTGACATTCAGTAGAGCGTTGCAGTTTTTAGTGACGTTGATGATCAAAGATAATCCATCAGACATGTTATTGTCTAGTTAATACCCCTTACCAGAGTTTTCATCATGTGTTTTTGTGAACTGTGAATGATGATATCCACGACTTGACAGGAATCAAAACCATCAGCTAATTTCAGCCTCATGTCTAGCAGATTTGTATTAGACAAAATTTACAATTTAGAGACGACAGACTGTGTAGTTGTTTCTTCCCCTATGGTTTCAATACTGTAATGACGGGTAGATCTTCAGGGGAATTTGTGGATTAGCAGGAAGCAGGAATCAAATCGACGGCCAATAGAAGTGGATACAGCCGTTCGGCATTAGTAAGGTTTACCTCGTACTCCGTTGGTTAATTAAGGTTATTTATTAATTGAAAAAGAACGAAAGAAGAAGAAGAAGAAGAAGAAGAAGAAGAAGATAAAGAAGGAAAGGGACAAGGAGGGATTCTCCGTACTCCATTATATATAAAGACTTATATAGAAAAGGAAAGCGTTAGGTTTGTTAGGTTTGTTAGGTTTGTTAAGTTTACCGTTGACATGGTACTGGAATGTTTTGATGAGCTAAATTGATTTGGCTTTAATCCAACATCTTGAGCTGTTGGTAAATTCGTTTTTTGTAATCTTACTAGGTATGTAGGTGGTTATAGATAACCTTATATCTATAGAATAGAGTGAGTGTTATAGAAGTAGAAGTAGAAGTACAAGTAAGTGATGAAGGATTAGTATAATGATTATTATTATTATTATTATTATTATTATTATTATTATTATTATTATTATTATTATTATTATTATTATTATTATTATTATTATTATTATTATTATTATTATTATTATTATTATTATTATTATTATTATTATTATTATTATTATTATTATTATTATTATTATTATTATTATTATTATTATTATTATTATTATTATTATTATTATTATTATTATTATTATTATTATTATTATTATTATTATTATTATTATTATTGTTTGTTTCTATCGTAAGATGATGGATCTTGTATATTAGATAGGTTATTTATTTTTATACTTTTTTAATATATGCTTCTTTTACACTTTATACCCAACTACCTACCTACGTATGTTATTAGCTGTAACTTATAGGTACCGGACGCATATCATTTGTGGGGAAGCCGTCCGGAGAAGACCTTAAAGTCCCAAGTTTAAGTTTAGAATGTCGTATGAGCGAAGTAAAACAGACAAGACCCCTTACTGCAGAAGATGAATATGCACAGGACCACTTGGTGGGAATCATGATGATGTTCCCTTGGCTTGGCAGTCAGTCATCAATCATCAATAAACATTCATGAAGAGGAAAAAACCTGGAAATGAATTAATTGTAAGATTAAGACTTATTTTTGTCACATTTTGATCTGATACATACATACATACATACATACATTCCTCGGCGATATGTAGATCGATCGATTTTCTTTTCTTTTCTTTATTTCCTGTCAACTTGTTTTTCGATAATATATCTTGCGGCTCACCAGCTCTCTTGGTGTCTGGCTACGGTGTGTGTGGACTGTACTGTTTTGTTATACAGACAGGATAGACTTTGGAGTTACAGATCGATACAGAACAACCTCGGATGAAGGACAAAAGACAAAACTGCTGTCAAAGCATTCGAGCCAACCTACCGTCATAATCAATCAGCTCGATCATTTAAGGGATGTAGTCTATTGACACTTAAGCGTTCAATTGACACATACCTTCTCCCTATTTCTCTTCTTCTTCTACTTTACTTTTCTGTTCTGCGAGCAGTACATCAATCAGCAGCAGATATGCCGACAATCATTAAAAGATGGAGATTAGCTTTCATAGCTGCTGTGTTGATGATTATTAGTCTACATTATCTCCATTCCCGGCGCAATATTTGGAATTATGGCGCGAATTATATACCTACGATATCGAGACCACATCCACCGGACGGGAAGATCCATTGGTCGAAATTGCCCGAACGATATCCAGTTACTTCACCAATTCCCTTACCGACCGGAAAACCAAAGAAGATTCCGCAGATTCAAGGTACCCCGCCTAAAGAAGACGCAGCGCAGAAAGAAGAAAGATTAAAGCGATTGGCGGCGGTGAAGGAGAGTTTCGTACACAGTTGGGAAGGATATAAAGCGCATGCGTGGTTACGAGATGAGGTATCCCCATTGTCGGGGTCGTGGAAAGATACATTTGGTGGCTGGGCCGCTACGTTGGTGGATTCTTTGGATACCTTGTGGATTATGGGGTTGAAGGAAGATTTTGAAATTGCTGTGCAAGCAATTGAGGAAATTGATTTTACGACGACGAATGGGAAGGAGATTAATGTTTTTGAGACGACGATTAGATATATGGGTGGCTTTTTGGCCGCGTATGATGTTAGTGGGGAAAAATATCCGGGTTTGTTGTTGAAGGCTGTAGAGGTTGCGGAGTTGTTGATGAGTTGTTTTGATACCCCGAATAGAATGCCAATTCCTAGGTGGGATTGGAAGAAGTAGGTGTTTTTTCCCTTCGGTATTTATTGGGTAAATGACTGACCATGATAGATATCTAGAAGGAGAAGATCAAATAGCACCTAGGCGAGCTCTAGTTTCAGAACCGGGTTCTTTGACTCTGGAGTTCACTCGTCTTAGTCAGTTGACTGGAGACCCCAAATATTATGATGCTGTCCAGAGAATCTCTGATGAATTCGAGAAAAGTCAAAACTCTACTCGATATCCCGGATTATGGCCTGTCAGTGTCGATATTCAAAAGCTTCGATTTGACGAAGATACGATTTTTTCCCTCGGCGGCATGGCGGATTCTTTGTATGAGTATTTCCCAAAACAATACATGATTCTCGGCGGAGTTCTAGATCAGCCCAAGAAAATGTACGAAAACTTCATCACCGTAGCCCAAGAAAAAATGTTCTTCTCCATCTTAAACGAAAAGAACCAAAAAATTAAAGTCTCAGGAGATATCCGCATAAAAGGTATAGGTGAAAGCACCACTCCTGAACTCATGCCCCGCGGCCAACACCTCACTTGTTTCACCGGCGGCATGGTCGGAATTGCCTCGAAAATCTTCAACCGACCCTCCGAACTGGCATTAGCTGAAGAACTCACCAATGGATGTATATGGGCCTACGACAATAGTCAGAACGGCATCGCGCCTGAAATCTTCAGCGTGGTGCCCTGTCCCCAAAATCACGATTGCACGTATTCGAAAGAGAAATGGTACGATGCGCTCGCGAAAATCTATACGCATCCGATCACGAACACGAAAGCGGACACGGAGAAGAAATTAGATGGGGTTGTTAAGGAGAAGAGATTACGTCCGGGATTTACGGCCGTGGATGATCGGAGATATATTTTGAGACCGGAGGCTATTGAGAGTGTGTTTATTATGTGGAGGATCACCGGCGATAGGAAGTATGTTGATGCGGCGTGGAGGATGTTTAGTGCGATAGAGCGGGTTTGTAGGACGGAGATTGCGGCGGCGGGAGTGATGGATGTTACTGTTCCTGTGAAGAGTGCGGAGAGGAAAGAAAAAGATGGAAAGGGTAAGGGTAAGGAGAAAGGGAAGGAAGAGGATGAGGAAGATGAGAAAGAAGAAGGTATACAACAATTAGATAGTATGGAGAGTTTTTGGTTGGCGGAAACGTTGAAATATTTTTATTTGTGTTTTGTGGAGTGGGATGTGGTGAGTTTGAATGAGTGGGTTTTGAATACTGAGGCGCATCCTTTGAGGAGGGTTAGAGCGTAATATATATATATTTCTTTGGGTGGGGGTGATGGTTAGGAGGATGATAGGGGTGGGAGAGGGGAATAGTTTTAGATACTTTTCCTCTCTCTTTTCTAAGGAGGAAGAATTAAGAAATGAAATTGGAATTCATTTAATTTTTAAAATTATTGATCATTCATTGATTGATCGTTGATCGTTGATTTTGCGAGAGAAAGGGAAGGGATGAGAATGAGAATAATAAGTTAGTTGTTTTGATGACTTTACTCGTACATACCTATATACGAACACACATTTCACGGCCGAGCCGAGACGAGAGACTACTAGGTAGACATGATATAATTAATATAATATGACTTGCTACCTACCGAATGAGTAAGTGACCAATAAAAAAGAAAAAAGAAGAAAAAGAAACAATGACTTTACGGGGAGGTAAGCTTAAGTGTTAATATTGATTTGATTTACTCGGGTAATTTGACTTTAATTTTTTAAATAAGGATTTAAATAAAAGAGAGAGATCTAATAGATGATACTTTACAAGATTATATTGATGTATTGATTGATGACATAATGATACAATGATATAAAAGAGGAGGAAGGACAGATAGAATTCTATGATTTATTTTTTAATTAGTTAATTAGTTATTTAGATAGTAATTAAGTCTTTGTGTGAACGAAGTGAATGACTTCAATTCAATTACCACTGTAATATAGCTACTGTAATAAAGCCCTAAGCGAATGCGAAAGAGACTAGCTCTTTCAGTAAGTCTATATAAGACTTACTACTTTCAATATGTAGCTAGCTCTTTAGACAGAATACAATTAGACATACAGGACCTACGCAATCCGTGGGTGCTACGTCTTCCGTATCCTTCTCGTACCAACAGTCTTATTTATAAATTAATGAGTTTGAATATTTATTAGGCAGGTATATAATCATAGGTAGGTAGGTAGGTAGGGAGGTTTTGATTAATATCTATTTATATACGCGTATACCTACCTCTACATATCTATCTAATTGGGTGATATCGAGTGATATCTAGGTACTATTACTATTAGGTATACTCGGTACAGGAGTAAATTAGTGCGCAAGTGTTCTTGTATATCTATCTATATATCTATCTATCTGTACAATGGATTGATGCACCATGTAGATTTTATACATGTTCGCGAAACAGAAAAGGCCTCCCTACTACTCCCATGCCATACCAAGTTTCTCGTACGTACAGACTTGTTCCTCCCAGTAATGCATTGATTTATAGCCAACCCAAAGCTATGCTACTAAAGCCTACCCATTTCATTTCCACAATCCAAGACGCCGCCAAAAACTCCCCAACCTATTCCCACTATAGCTATACCTTTGGATTGACATCTCAATTCGTCAATTAATACACCAGGCCCTTCATACCGAAGAAAAATTCATCAGATGTCCTTACCATTTTAATACTAAGAATCTTCTCGTAAACTTAAACGACTCGTATCCAAATTCCCTAGATCTTCTTCATGAATCCAACCCATATCAAATGCATATTGTAATATATCACCCGCACACCCTAATCCCAATTCCTCTTCTTGTTCTTGTTCTTCTGTAGGACTTTCATCCTGTCCATTTCCAGGAACCCAATCTGGATGTAAAAGCCATCTTAATTCCTCCGTTTCTCTTATCCACGCCTGTTTTCCCTGTTTTCTTCTTCCTCCTTTTGGTGCTACTTCTGTTAGATATTCTATCAGGAAATATAACCATAGTACGTTGGTATATGGCATGTATTCTTCCCATGAATGTGTTTTCTTTTTGATAGCATCGCGGATAGTTTTGTTGGGTGTGTTAGCATTAGTGTTTGAAAGGCCTCCTGAGAATAAATAAGCGCGCATTCGACGGTAGGTGTCGAATTGAATGCCAGCGATGGAGGAGGGTTCGAAGGAGGAGAAGACTGCAGTATCGGATTCGAGATTATAAAAGACTGTTTCCGGGGGTGGAGATGGATTTGAGGGGGAGGGGTGGGGATAGATGGTCGCGCGTGAGAGGCCGTAGTCGAGGATTGTTATTTCTATGCCTGACTTGCCAAATTTGTGGGGCGAGGTCGGGGTTTGGGACTTAGATTTTGATTTTGATTTTGATTTGGAGGTAGTGGTAGTGGTAGCAGAGGTGTGTTCGAGGATACAGATATTGTTTTCGTGAAGATCGCGGTGTTCAAATTCATGTTCGATTTCTGCTCTTGCTAAAGCGATGACAACACCGAGAAATATGTCCCAGAGTTGATCGACGTTCTTGATTGAATATTTCTCCAATACATGTCCTGCATCGCCGAGCTCAATGGCTAGGAACACTGCATGTTTGGAAATCTTGTTTGGATGTGGAAAATATGATTCTCCGCCGGCGTTCAGATGACCTTCATATGCTGCTACAAAAGTGGCTGGTGGTTTTCCTTCCACTATATGTGCATCTTTGAACTTTACAAAGCCAGGAATTTCTGTAAGTGCATTCATGAGACGCATTTCAGATACGACAGTTTCGACTTTAACTGCGGTATCGGATCTCTTTGACGTAGGATCGGTAGGAACTTTGAGGCGGAGAAGTTTGAGAATTGAAGAGCCGACTGGATTTGATATGCGAAATACTTCTGCATATGATGCTTCAGCTATTTTCTGAATACTAGAGCCAGGCGCTAGGATATCGTCCCAATTTTTCGTGGCTAGAGAATAGCCATTGTCCTTTTTGTAGGCATCGAGAAGAGGTGAGAGAGAGGCTGCGAGGCGGGGATTGAGTGGAGGTAGTGCGGGAGTAATTGGAAGGGGTGTTTGAGGAATTTCTACTTCGACTCCCGTCTGTATTTGGACTAAAGGTTCCTCAACAGAAGTAATTTCGCCCACGGTGCTATTCAAAGTCGTGTTTTCTAAGAGATTAGCGACGTCATCTGGAGAAGGCTTCTGATTGGCGTTCTCATGAACGTCAACTGGGGGTTTAATAAGCTCAGCACCACTTTCTAGATTCGTCTTTCCGAGAAGGATTCTGACATCTTCAATAGATGCTTCGAGGTTGGTATTCTCTAGAAAATTGGTGATACTTTCAAGGTCGACGGATGGTGATTGTGACCTTGGAGTTGAAATGGGATCCCTAATTTTGGAAGCAATGGGTTGAGTTGCGCATCCAAAGATGGCTACAGCCGCCGCACTGACAGCAGGACGCTTCTTGCCATATTTTCTTGTCATGGCACTGTAGGGAGTTAGTGACAGCTCTTCATTATTTCATTGCAAATAGATATATTGATATCGCTGGATATCAAAGTCATCAAGAGGAAGGTACGCAGTTTGAATTTTGAACCTTGAACTTTAGCCCTCTTTCGAATGTAGACTTTTGAAATTTCAAGAGAGCAAAGCAGCACTGAAACAATGAATTGATAGCTCTCTAGTATGGAGGACAGTTTGAGTGACTACTCGAAATTTGATGTTGTTGTCTTGAGATCCATCTCGTTTGCAGTTTGTCTACATTGACTTGATTAATATATACTCACATAAGGATGATAAACAATCTTTGAATTCAAATCTGCAGTGTGAAATATCAAATATTGAAGCCAATACTTTGAAGAATTCAACGATCAAATATCAGTTTATAATGGCTAGCATTATCGGTTCATGGAAAACTTCAGATTGCCATATTCGGTAACTGAGGGTAAACTCCGGAAAATGGTTGTCAGGGGGATGAGAGTAAGGCGGTGAAGATGATCTCGGTCGGCAGAATCTTTCAGCCTTACTCAATGCTTATTAATACAGTTAGCATGAATTTCTTAAGTGATTTACCCACAATCTCAAGCTTCGACACGAAAGCTCCAGCTCAGCATCAATTCAACCGCAATCCCACCAAAAATGGCTGCAATATTGAATGGTCTCTTCGGAGGCTCCCAGCCATCTGCAGCTCCTGTTCAAGCTGGAGATTCTGGTAAGCATGCCCGTCAATTGGGCTCGAAGATATACTAACTATATTTACCAACAGACTTCGCGGATTTTGCTGGAGCTCCAGATCCAACTCCAGCTTTCTCCGCGATCCCCTCCGCTGCTGAGTATACAGGACCAGTTGCAACTCCTACCGGAGCTGCAATTCCTTATACGAAATGGTACAATGTTCATGAGCGACATTCTCTGAGCGAGTTCAAGCAAGAAGGTATTATTTTGGGAGTGTTAATGATTATCATTTCCATCCACTTCTTCGGTACAGGCGCAAATCGCAAGAAGGTAAAGAAATGGATGAACGCACATGCACCAGTTCTTCGCACAGAATTTGCATTGGTTGGATTCGGAGGTCGCGCTCCAACAACTGAGGAAATCGAGAACGAGGAAAGTGCCAGGTCATTGACTAAGCAACTCGAATTGCCTGAAGATATGTTGAAGGAAAAGTCCCCACAAGAGTACGCAACTTATGCCAGTGGACGTCAAAATGTTGCATTTCTTGATGTTAACATCAAGCTTTTGAAGCGTTATAATCCTGTCCTACTTGCCATCGAGTACGCCTTCAGTCTCTTCTTCGACAGTATGACCACCCCTGTGGACCGCATGGAAGCTGTACTTTATCCCTTTGATGGAAGGGAAAATCTTACTGTACCTGGTCAAGCTCCTGGCGCGCATGAATTGCGCAAAGATGCCAAGAGTACCTATGATAACTTTGTTTGGGCTATTGTAAACAAGGAGACAATGAAATCACTTCGTGATGACAGATATGATGTCTCGATCACTAGTACTAAGGATAGTGCTAAACTCCCAAACTGGGCTACTGTTATGAGCGAGAGTGCTGAGGTTACCGACTTTTTGCTCACTCCTGAGCTTATCAAGGCCGTTGAAATGGCTGGAGATTTACTTGAGCATCTTATCATCACGGACCAGCCAACTGATCAACCTATGAAGTAAGTGGCTACAATTTTACTCTAGAAACATCAAATTACTTACTCTCGTGATAGACTTGAGGATACTGTGCCTAAGAAACGCATCTATCTATCCATGAAGCTCCCTTCCAGTGATGATTACTCTAAAGTCCTTCCTATCTTTGAACACTTCCTCAGAGTCACGGATCAACTTGCATCTGCTGCACATTTCCGTCCAGAAGTCATGCGAAAAGTGCGTCAGACTCGTGAAGATACAATCAAGAAACTCCAGAAAGCGGATGAAGAGGAGAAAGCCGAGGAACGAGCTTTAGAACGTGAGAAGGCCAAGAAGTTGAAGAGGGATCTTGAACTGAAGGGTCTGGATGCTAAGGCACAGAAGAAGTACCTCGAAAAGGAAAAGGAAAAGGAGATGAGAAAGGCTCAAAAGAAACAAACTCAAAGAGGATAATTTGTCTATATTATGATTTATATGCTATGTTAATGTATACAGGTATATGGCAAAATGGTGGGTTTGGCTCGGGGATCGGCGGTGGGGGCGGGGCATGCGGACAGGTGAATGAGTTGTATGATATTAATAAGTAGAAACAGGTAGATATAGTTCCTATGATTCCCTTGAAATTAAATTATCAAAATTATCAACTACAAGACGGCTCTAGTCAGTTGAGGCACTTGATGCTTTTGATGCTTACATAATTATGTATATTACATAAGCAGGTATTTCGAAGGCAATCTCCTGCTTCACCCATCATGCCTCCCCCATTCAATGCCAGCCCGCTTTTCCGTTTTTGAACGTTCGAACAAGAAATCTTAAAGAAGAATGAAAAAAGCGAAAAAAAAAAAACCTGAAAACTTTTAAAACTTTTAAAACTCATCCGACGGGATTCGAATGTTGGCTTTTGTATATCAGACTCGAAGCTGATCATTATTAAATATGATAGGAAGCTACGTCTCATACTGTTTTGAGGGACACACCCGTCATCCTCGACCGAAACTTGTACTTCCCCTGAATAACTTCTTGATGGCACTTTCGTCAGGCACTTTTTCACTTGGTATTTGAGCTCTGTAGTACGCCCCAGTTTCAATCCCAAGCTTTTCCAAAATATCCCCCACGTGAAGTTCTTCTCTCTTTCTATGAATCAATTCTCTCAGGTATGGATCGAGTTTGGCGGTGTCTGCAGCTGCAGATGCTTGAACTAGTCCGACACATGTTCGAATCCATTGTGTTACTCGGTCTGTATCAGTTGTTGCTTCATGCTGGCGAAACTCTATGGTGCGCATGATGCTTCCTTCATAGAATCTTTTTTTCAACTTAGTGAAGCTGTAGGCGCAGCCGGCGCTCGTCATGGTGTCGAGGAATTCCTCTACCATTGGAGGTGCTCTTTTCAAGATCCAGTCTAGTATCTCGCCCTCCGGGTCAGATGATGGTGATCCGATCTCGAAGCATAATTTGGAGCAGTAATGGAAGCTCATGCAGGTTGCATTGTCTCTGCGATGAGGAGGGTGAATTGTCTCAATCCATTTCTCTGTGGCCCAGAGAATACCCCACAGGTTTCTTAAAGTTGGGGCATCGAAAGCATCAACCCCGTTGCCGACATGAACATGTAGTCCCATCGAGTCGTTGATGACGACTTTATAAGTGAATTCGATCAAACTCCATACCTCTTTCACTTCCTTTAGCGCCGCGTCGCTGAAATAAAAAACGGGAGATTTAAGTTCGATCTTATGATAGTCATAGATCGTTTCGTCTGGACAGCTAATACTGGAGTCTGTTCCAACCATCCACTTGTCGGCCATCCAAGTTGTATATCCACGCTCTCGACATTCCGGAGCTTCCATATGTGAAGCACGGATTCCAGCACAGTTTAGGGTTTGAACGATATTTTCATATACAGAAAGTAGTCCTTTATCTGTATATGAGGTTTCCGCAGGTGGCATTCTCGCAGGGGTGCCTTCGCAAAATTGTGCTAGTACAGGATCATCTTTCAATGGTGGTAAGTTGAGAGCACTAGCAATGCCGTAGACCCTCCGGTGATCATATGGTGTTGGGTTTGGGCATGTATCCCTGAGAGTACAAATAACCATCTCCAATTCCACGCCGAATGTTAAGCGTAGCGATTTGCCCGTGGACCCTGCTTCTGGATAGGTGTTACTGAGTATTAGATTCGAAAAGTCAAGAATCTTTGCCTCGGGCTGCGCCTCCAAATTGACCTCCGTCATGTGAGTCGTTGGATCTCTCTTACTACCAGTAGAAGTCATGTTGATCGAGTGATGTTCCCTTCGCAGCGAATTTCCTATGGTATTTCTTGGCTGCGAAATTTGTCTAAATGCCTTTTGGAGAGTCCGACCAAGTCGAGAAAGAGCACGAATTCTTGGAAAAGGAGGTGAATTTTCGCTTTCGATCTATCTTTCTCGAACTAAAATAATGGGCCGCTGGATACTTCAGACTTTCGAAAATAAAACTAGTCGTAGACTAATGGTGCGGAAAGGTTGTCGGTGATAGTTTCTTTGCTTCTTCTATCTTCGTGTTAGACAGCCGTTGTGCGAAGCGTGGCTGAGGAAAAGATGTTGCTTTGAGTCTTTTGGCTAAGAAGTGAGAAGCCGGTCCACAGTTATGGTTTTCGAGATCTTCTTGACCTAAGAGTGTTCTTTTTTGAAATTCTTCGACTAGGACAATAGATTTTTAAGAACAAAGTCCTTTTTATTTCTAAGGCAGTTGGTGCGATTCTTTCTCTTTTTGATGTAAGAGTTCTGGAACTTACTCACCACACAGTGTAACGCTTTTCACCTTAAACCTTGATTTATTCAACTTTTGAAATCTTTGTTAAATCTTTCTAGAAAAAGAAAAAACAATTTTTTTTGAATGAATATAATATTTAATCAATTGAGATATATTAAAAATAACTCAATTTATTTTTAGTAATTTTTATTGAAAAATTATACAAGATTAAAAATAAAAATCCTAAAATTTTCAAAATTTTCGTTTATTTTGTATAGGAAAAGTATAGGAAAAGCGTTACACAAGTGAAATTTTGAACTTTTTGAATTCAAATTAATGTAACTTTTAAACAAAAATAACTAAAAATAAATTATAAATTTTTTCAGAATATTTCTATAATAAATTATTATATAATAAAGTTTTGATTGATTTGATTCAATATTTAAAAAGTTATTGGATATTTAATTTTATATAGGAAAGTATGGTTTTTGCAGGGATTTTGTTACAAAACGTTACGGTGTGCGGTGAATAGTTTCCAGAATTCTTAGTAGGTAGTATCTATGTTTGTTTTGTTTAAATTTTCCAAATGGGGAATTTCTTGACAGAATTTATACTGCAGAAATGCTGCCTTCTTGAATCATTTTCTGTGCTTCTTGTCTAGCTGAGTCATTTTTTTTTTTGTATTTTCGAAAAAAGCTTTCTTACCAAGCTTGGCAGGACAGTCACCTCAATGCCTGGTGGCCTCGATGACATATTTAAATGTTAGCATCTCAGGCTTTTTGCACAAGCAATGTTGAATCATTCAACCAACACATTCTTCTTAGATAAATAGGTGTCCTCGTAGTCATCTGATTTTGTGATGGTGTCTTCTTTGAAACAAAAGCTCCGTCGGCTACGCTCGTGGTCTTCTTCTTCTTTTTCTTGTTTTTTTCTACTTCAATATATTTTGTGACATACATAGCTTTTCGACATTTTCCAAGGGAACTATCGACTTTGGCAATCCTAGGGCACGTTAGATACATATTCAACAAAGGTGCATCTCGTCAAAGTGTTGAAGTGTGTTTGATATCTGATGCAATCATTCCGTGATGACCAAAAGGAACGATATCTTTGCGAGTTTGCCATCTACGTAAACTCCTTGTGACTTTTACTTCTTACCTTAATCAGAATATCTGGAAAAATTTGTGATCGCTCTTCTGGAAAATGATGCAAGACTCGTACATGATGAAAAAGCTTCAGGTCATCATCTGTGTCGGCACCGGCCGTGTCGATGATTTATATCCACCAGTGTTCAAGAACTTTCTTAAGAACTTTCTCCTTAACTTTCCACCTCTGCGTGCAAAAATTGTACTGTGCTGTATCCTTGCTGATGCAGAAGTTGATGTTACATTTGGGACTTGTTCTACTAAGCATAAATAATGTGTTTGAGACGGATTAAAGGCTTTTTTACCATTCGAATTCTTTCTTTTGATAGATATGACAGATAGTCTTGCATCTAGGACAATGGTTGGATACTTTACTAGTCAGCGCAGCATGCGAATTAACAATTCTGTAGGTCACTTCTTTACCTCCTTCGATCGTACGAATTCTAAATAGAAAAGAGTATATTTACTAGAGCATCTACAAAATAGACTGGCTGTTGCCGATCTACCTGGCCGGGTATCTGCGAGATAACATGATGGGTCTCCAAGACCATTTGGAAAATCCTGAGGTTTGTTTTCCTATATATGTGTTATCGCGTTGGCCACTAATTTTGTGCCTTAGAAAGCTAATATAACTGTACTTTTAATCTCTAAAGTGGCGTCCAAGATTCGCTCCCTATGATGAGACCACTATACAATGTTAAATATGCCAATTAATCATGGGATTACAAGCAACCTTTGAAAACTTGAAGAAATTTCCGGAAGCCGTCGTATGTATTCGAAATACCTGTCCTGGATTCGGACCGCAAGAGTTTGACATCGTGACGCTTGATTCTTTTCATTCGTGGCTATCGAGGCCCTAAGATAAGTTAGATCTGTTATTGATCGACCTTCTGATGATTGAAACGACTTACAATTGTATCGCTGTAATCAACAACTGTATTGATGATATGTAGCCAGCCAAATTGGCCTTGAATTTCACCACGTCATCGCGCTTACATGTAGCACAAACAATCTTTATCTAGCCAGCCTTCAATCTCGACCCACAGCCGCCAATTTGTAGATGAAGATGGTACTGTTAAATCTTCTTACGAAAATCATCAATAGTTATTGGACAGCAAGAAGCAGCTTTTTGCAATGCGATTCCTTCCGTGCGTTGCCTCAAATCGCTTAACGCGTCGGAGAGTAGCCTCAGAGTATCGATTGATTGATTGATTGATTAAATTAACGTCTACACTGAGTCTATGACTATCTAAGACGGCTAGGAGCTTTGTAGGCTTCTAACAATAATAAATGGAGGGTAGCTGGCCTTATTCGACCGTAGCTAATACAGGTTGGGGAGATTGAAAGCCTCAATCTTCTAATGTTTGAATGGGGGAAGTGAAAACTAATACTAGGGAACTAAGCCCGCTCAGAGTATCGAGTTGTCGTACGATTTCGCGAAATTCAAAGTTAGAGTTTCCGCTTTTGCGGAGTGCATCAATAACTGAGATTTATGAAATGAGTGAATTTTAGGCACATTGTAAATCATCTTTCTAGATATAATTAGACAGTCAAAGCTAATTGGGAGATTCTACTCAACTTTTCTTTTCATGTGTTTTTGTGTTAAATAGTTACTTTTCTAATTCCTTCAAATCAGATCAACCCATAAACTCAATGATTACCGGTTTCCAACAATTTGCAGTATTTAAGTATATAACTTGATTCAAATGAGAAGGGTAATTGCTCATCATTATAGGATTATCTTAAGATTCCCGTGCGATCTCTAGAGAATAGTAAGGACGAACGACCGAAGTTGTACTATCAGAAAGGGAACTCAATGCTCACTTCCACATACACCAGAATCTCCAAATACCCCTTCATAATGCCTTCTTGACCTCTGATGAAGCAGCAACTTCAGCAATCTATGAAGCGGAGTGTGAAGCGGCAGAGTTGAATGATGTGGTGCGGACATCATAGTTCTACATGTATGAGCTCATGATGAATGACATGGTTGCTGTGATGGGGTTGGAGCCGTGGTTTGCCGGATTATGCGCGGATGGGGAGGGGGGCGTTAGTTGATGGTTTGGTGTGCGCTTATGGTAGACTATGGAGAAGGCTTGGAGGGAGTGCGAGAGGTGGTACGGAAGGATGGATCTATTGATAAATGGAACTTGCATGATGATTCGCGGCCGTAACATCTGCACGTGAATGTAGTGGAGAAGATCCACTGGTGATGAGCATATTGCGGGAATGAGGCGAAATGTGTTTGTGTCTAGGAGCTTGGCCTTGTGTGTATTGGCATTAGAGCTCTTGTTTATGATGTAAATGTCTGATTCCTGGAGACACTACTCGAGTAGTAATAAGACAGACTAAAACATGTGTATTTTATCAATGAGGAGGCAGAGTATTCAATAGTACAGATTATGAGTTGTGAATTTATTGGTCTACGAACCATTCTACTTGGATTAGACCGTTCAGATCAATTGAGAGATAGAATTGTCCTCAAATTTATATAATTCCTGAAGCATTGAATGCAGTTGAAATACTCAAATTGCTTCGAATAATAAATCATAAGTCATATATTTAAATTTTCTCAAAAATTATGCTATTCAGATCATTCAATATGCAATGCTTCAGCCGATTTTCATCGGTTACTCCTGAGATACAAGAACTACTTGTGCTTTGAGCGAGAAGCATGGTTGCCATGGCATGGTCACTTGAGAGTAAACCATTTAAACGGGGCGACATTAAAGGAGATTCATTGACAATTAGGATAATGGAGGTGTTTGATCGCTCATCTGTTCAGGACTTTATAAATCTCTCCCCCTCCCAAATTTCTGAATCTTTTGTGAAGGCTAACCATAAATCATCATTTTCATTGGAGCGCGGGGCATAATCCGACAAGTTTTGCATCCGCTTTAATGCCATCCACACACAACAAATTTGACATCGAGGACTCCCTGATGACTAGCCACTTTTTGGCTCGCAAAAAAGTGTTGCAACCTGCTGTGCATATTTTCCCATGTATGCCTGGGTGAGAAGTAGATTTTGTACACATCTCTATTGATACATGCCGAATTCGGATCCTGCAGCTTAAGCAACCCCCCATCAAAGCTTTTATTCCATGGTAACGACAGCCCCCAAGTCCTTCAATGTCGCAATAATCTTCTCGGCCTCCTCCTTTGGTACACCCTCCTTCATCATTTTTGGCGCACTCTCGACGAACTTTTTGCTGTCCACCAAACTTAGTCCTAGCATGCTCTTGATCTCCTTGATAATCTTAGGTTTTGCCCCCGCATCAAATGAAGCTAACTTCAGGTTGAACAAAGTCTTCTCTTGTTGTACTGGTGCAGCATCCTCCTCCTCCACTGGCGCAGCGACAGGCGCAGGACCAGCAGCGAATCCTCCCATTGGCATATCGGGAATGTTTAGTCGTGACTAGAACATGAGCTGATCAGCGACCGCCCCGGAGTTTCTTCAAACACATGGATTTGAAATCGTTGACTTACTTTCAAACTGGCAACTAAGTCAGCTGTCTCTAATAAAGTCAATTGACTAATCTGGTCCACAATCCCGGAAATCTTTGGGTTCGCGGCAGCTGCCTCTGTTGATGCCCATCGTGCTGAAGGATTTCTTCTCTGTGCAAGTGAGGCTGTGGAAATGCGGATGGAGGAGGAAGATCGGAGAGATCTGACACAGCTGCGGGCTGCGGATTGGCAAGACAACGACATCGTGTGTGGATATGGGGGGCGATATAATATACCAATCTATAATCGTTGATGAGGACTTTGTAGACTTTCTGCATTGTGGAGCTAAATTTTTAGCGTTTCGGTGAAACTTCGGCTCGATCGAAAAAAGTTGATTGCGATAAAGAAAAAAAGTTCGAGATAGCTTCATGAAAACAAACACTCGATATCCTACCAATTTTCATGATTGACCGAAATGGAAGTTGTTCAGAATGGCAATGTGCCTGATATAGCTATGAAAGTTAATCAACAAGCAAACTTGCCAGAAGAAATTCTTGAAATCGTTAAACTTCAACAATCCCCTCACTTTCTCGAAACTCTCGCCATATCTGCGCTGAAGCCCAAACAAACTCTCAAATTATACACATATTTTAATACCTTAATCGCGGACTCAGCTGCAAGATGGATCAGCAACTCGCATCGTGGTGTTCAAAAACTCGAAATCATCGAAGCATTTTCACGAATACTATATCTTGCGCCTCACCTTACTACCTTTCTCGAAAAATACCTTTTCGAAACTACACATTCCGCGGAGTATGGGGTTTCTCGTAGTATAATTTGCTTAAAAGATAGTACAACTGCGTTGGATAATACAATTTCAGATTTGGAGCTGCAGCGCATTTTGTTGGCGACATGGAGACTTCTGAATTTCGACAGACAAGCCTACTCCGGAACGATTTCAGGCTCCACGATACAAAGTCTGCTCGGGCATAAGGATTTAGCGGTACGATATCTTTCAGTGCGGATCTTCTGCCAGCTTCAGTTCGCGTCGGACGACCGACTAGACGCAATGGTCGCGAAACATGTTGGAAATACAAGGGCAGTAATGGGAGATTTCGACGGCGAAATGGTGGACTATGGATTTCTTAGTATATTCGAAGAAAAGCGGCTGAAAAATGCTGCTTTTGAACTGAGGACTTGGGCAGGAATGACCCAGTTTCAAAAGAAACCCCAGGAATTTTCACCACTTGTGGTACAATATTCAGATGTGTTGCTACCTCGTCCAAACGGTCATCCTTCACAGTCGTCCAAGCTCATACCCACAATCACAACTTCGCAGAATAGGGAGTCTTTTGCCAAGGCTCTTATGTCTTCAGCACCCATATTACTTCACGGATTAGCAGGTGCAGGAAAGACTTCTCTGGTTAATGACTTCGCGCGTGAACTTGGCATGGATTCAAGCATGGTCACACTTCATTTAAACGAGCAGACTGATGCAAAAATGCTTATTGGAATGTACGCTACAGGATCTACACCCGGATCTTTCACCTGGAGAGCAGGCGTTCTGACCACTGCTGTTAAGGAAGGACGTTGGGTGTTTATCGAGGATCTCGATCGAGCCCCAAATGAAGTTATCAGCGTTATACTGCCCCTCGTGGAACGTGGCGAGCTTCTCATTCCTAGTCGGGGGGAAACCATAAAGGCCAAGGCAGGGTTTAAGCTACTTGCGAGTATTCGAACGTCGCTCAATGTAAGCGGGGGTGAAATTCCACCAGCATTACACATGCTTGGAGCACGCATGTGGCAGCGTGTACCTATTCTCATGCCAACTCAAGACGAGCTCCGTGAAATCATCGAAGGCACCTATCCAGTCCTACGTCAATTTTTACCCGGGATTATCAGCGTCTACGAAAGACTCTACAATCTTTCAGTACAACCTTCATTTGCATCCAGAAGTCGTACGTCGTCAGGACGTCCGATAAGCCCTCGAGATCTTTTGAAGTGGTGCCGAAGATTGGCAAGTGTTCTTGCATCATCAGGTTCCAAGACTGGCAGTGAGCCTATTAGCGACACCACCAAGTATGAAATGTTTTTAGAAGCGGCCGATTGTTTTGCAGGAAGTTTACAGACTCAGGATGACCGGAGGTCGTTGATTTCTTGCATTGCTGAGGAGATGCATATCGATCCTCAGACGGTGGAACATTTTCTAGACGCTCATGTCCCACGTTACGACGATGGCGAACACGAGCTTTTGATAGGTAGGGTAAGATTACCCAAGAAAAGAACGAGCCGTATTACGAAGCCTACTAAAAAGAGTCGTCCTTTTGCGAACACAACTCATGCCAAGAGATTGCTCGAACAAGTTGGAGTAGCAGTCCGAATGTCTGAGCCAGTCTTGTTGGTGGGAGAGACTGGTATTGGTAAAACTACTGTTGTACAACAGCTCGCGGATTCACTGGGATTCAAGCTTACAGCTGTCAATTTGTCCCAGCAAAGTGAAGTTGGTGACCTGCTGGGAGGCTTCAAGCCAGTGAATGTCAGAAGTCTTGCAATTCCATTGAAAGATGAATTTGATGATCTCTTTACTTCAACAGGAATCTCCGCCACCAAGAATCAAAAGTACATTGATCAGCTTGCGAAGTGTGTTGCAAAGAGTCAGTGGAGTAAGGCGTCGAGATTGTGGCGTGAAGCTCCCAAAATGTTCGAGAAGATCATTTCAGAACTTGCTAAAAAAGAAGAGGCAAACATGCGCACAAATTTAGAGCAACCCACGAAAAGACGAAAAACGGAATCGAAATTACAGTCATTACTGAAATTGAAGTCTCGTTGGTCAAGGTTCTCGCAAAGCTTGGATCAATTCGATATTCAGTTATCCGCTGGTTCTAAAGGCTTTGCTTTCTCATTTGTTGAAGGTAATATCGTCAAAGCAGCTCGTAATGGAGAATGGGTGCTCCTAGATGAAATCAACTTAGCATCGCCGGATACACTTGAGAGCATAGCAGATCTCCTTCATGGTGGTACTGGTTCTCCTTCGATACTTCTTTCTGAGACCGGTGAAATCGAGAGAATCCAAGCACATCCGGATTTCCGCATTTTTGGTGCCATGAATCCGGCGACAGATGTTGGAAAACGCGATCTCCCCATGGGGTTGCGTTCGAGGTTCACTGAGCTCTATGTGGATAGCCCAGACAAGAACCTAGACGACCTTTTAGCTGTTATCAAGGCATATCTCAAAGGTACCAGTAGCAATGATGATAGGGCTGCCCACGACGTAGCACGTCTCTACATGAACACAAAACGGCTCGCCGAAGAGAAGCGATTGGTTGACGGCGCAAATGAAGTACCTCACTTCAGCTTGCGCACGTTGACTCGCGTTCTTTCTTACGTCACGGAAATTTCTCCATCTTATGGCTTGCGCAGAGCGTTATACGAAGGCTTTGCTATGGGATTCTTGACTCTTTTGGATCGAGAATCTGAAAAAATGCTCATTCCTTTAATTGAGCATCACCTACTGGATAGCCATGGCAACCCTCAAGCTCTATTGGCCCAAACACCAAAACACCCAGACGATGGAAAACAATATGTACGATTTATGAACAAGAAACGAGATCGTCAGTATTGGATGCTGCAAGGCTATGAGATTCCTCAAGAGCAACCTCACTACATTATTACGCCGTTTGTCGAGCGCAACATGCTTAATTTAGTCCGTGCAACTTCAACTCGTCGCTTTCCAGTCCTGATTCAAGGTCCGACTTCATCCGGAAAGACTAGTATGATTGAATATCTTGCTAAGTTTAGTGGTAACAAGTTTGTGCGTATTAATAACCACGAACATACTGATCTACAAGAGTACTTGGGCACATATGTCTCTGACTCGGATGGAAAGCTGCGCTTCCAGGAAGGTTTGCTTGTCCAAGCTCTTCGTCAAGGACACTGGATTGTTCTCGATGAACTCAATTTGGCCCCGACCGATGTTTTAGAAGCCCTTAATCGTCTGTTAGATGATAACCGTGAACTTCTCATCCCGGAAACACAGGAGATCGTTCGTCCACATGAGAACTTCATGCTCTTCGCAACACAGAACCCCCCAGGGCTTTATGGTGGCCGTAAAACATTATCACGAGCGTTCCGTAATCGTTTTCTTGAATTACATTTTGATGACATTCCAGAAGAGGAGCTAGATTTCATTCTCGAGAAACGAAGTCAAAAGGTTGCCCCGTCGGACTGTCGAAGAATTGTCGCAGTGTACAAGGAGCTTTCACGCCTTCGACAATCAACACGTCTTTTTGAGCAGAAGGACAGTTTTGCCACCCTCCGTGATCTTTTCCGTTGGGCGTTGCGAGATGCTGAAAATAGGGAGCAACTTGCTGCTAACGGGTATATGCTTTTGGCCGAACGTGTTCGTAACTCAGAAGAGAGAGCAGCAGTCAAGGAGATTATAGAAAGAGTTATGAAGGTCAAAATTGATATCAACGACCTTTACAGCAACGGCCTTGCAGAGATCAGAGCCTACAATGCAACCACTAACTCGCAAGGTGTGGTTTGGACCCAAGCGATGCGCAGACTTTATGTCTTGGTCGCTCATGCTCTACGCAATAATGAGCCAGTGCTACTTGTGGGTGAAACAGGATGCGGTAAGACTACAGTATGCCAGATGCTAGCTGAAGCCTTTGGGAAAACTCTTCATATTGTAAACGCCCACCAAAACACCGAAACGGGAGATTTGATTGGAGCGCAAAGGCCGGTACGAAACAGAGCCGCTGTCTTGGAGCAGCTTAAACAAGATCTGAAGCAATTACTGAGTGGAATTGGTGAAGAACAAGAAGACTCGGAGGATCTCGATTCTTTGTGGGCTGCATACAAATCTTTGCCGGAAACAACTACTTCTCATATACCAGCTGAGTTGTCATCGCGGATTCAACTCAATCAAATCAAAGCCAAGGCTCTTTTTGAGTGGTCTGATGGAAGTCTTGTGCAGGCATTGAAAGAAGGGCAGTTTTTCTTGCTTGATGAAATATCACTCGCAGATGATTCGGTCTTGGAAAGACTGAATTCTGTTCTGGAGTCCCATCGGACAATTTTGCTCGCAGAGAAGGGTGTTGAGGACTCTTTTGTTCAGGCTGCCGAAGGATTCCAGTTTTTCGCCACTATGAATCCTGGAGGTGATTATGGTAAAAGAGAGTTGTCACCTGCTCTTCGAAACAGATTTACGGAGATTTGGGTCCCAGCCTTATCAGACCATGCGGATGTCATACAGATTGTGGGAGCCAAGCTGAAGCCGGATTCGAAACACTTCTCTGAGCCTATGGTAAAATTTGCGGAATGGTTTGGACAAACATACAGGTCTACATCTTCGACTTCGATATCAGTTCGTGACATTTTGGCATGGATCAAATTCATGAATGGATGCCAGACTACCAATCCCTATTATGCTGTTTTGCATGGTGCGGCTATGGTATACATTGATACTCTTGGTGCAAATCCGGCTGCTCTCTTGGCAATTAACCCGGAAACAATTCAAGAGGAACGCGCGAAATGTCTCCAGCGATTGGGTGGATTGCTTAATCATGATGTCAGTACCATATACTTCAGGCCAATACAAATTCAGGACCAGGATAATCATATTACTATGGGTGGCTTTTCTGTTCCAAAACAGGCTGGCTCAGGTAGTGACCCAGGTTTTGCATTCGATGCTCCGACGACGAAACTTAACGGCATGCGAGTGCTTCGTGCCCTTCAAGTTCAAAAGCCCATACTCATTGAAGGTAGCCCTGGTGTTGGTAAAACGACTTTGATTGCTGCATTAGCACGTGCATGCAACAGACCCTTGACTCGTATCAATTTGTCCGAGCAAACTGACCTTATGGATTTATTCGGATCAGATGTGCCTGTTGAAGGAGCTGAAGCTGGAAACTTCGCATGGCGTGATGCTCCATTTCTTCAAGCAATGCAACGAGGAGAATGGGTACTTCTTGATGAGATGAATCTTGCATCACAGTCGGTTCTTGAGGGTTTGAATGCTTGTCTTGATCACCGTGGGGAGGTTTACATTTCAGAATTAGACCAAACATTCAAACGCCATCCCAACTTTTCTGTTTTTGCGGCTCAAAATCCTCATCACCAGGGTGGTGGTAGAAAGGGTCTCCCCAGTTCTTTTGTCAATCGGTTTACTGTTGTATATGCTGATGTGTTTAGAAACGATGATATGAAACTAATCTGCAAGCATAACTTCCCTTCCATGCCACAAGAATTAATCACGACCATCATTGACTTCGTCACACGACTAGAAGATGAAATCGTACACAAGCGGAAATTCGGCTCCCAAGGCGGCCCTTGGGAATTCAATTTGCGAGATATCCTTCGATGGTTGCACTTGTTAACATCATCAGCCCCATTTCTGACTAATAGAGGCCCAGCCGATTTCCTCAATCTAATATTCCGACAGCGTTTCAGAACTATTAAGGACCGAGAAGAACTGGATGGTATTTTTGCGCAAGCATTTGGTTTTGCTGTACCATTTCGTCAATTTTTCCATAAAATGAGCTCAACTGCTTACCAGGTAGGAATAGCATATATGCCAAGGCATACACTCTACCAGCGCATTCCATTTCCAAAAGTAGACCCTGTTAATCGTCTCCCGGAATTGGAATCAGTAATTATGTGTGTCCAGCAAAACCTACCTTGTATCCTAGTAGGATCATCGGGCTCTGGGAAGTCTACAATTCTTGAGCATGTTGCAGCAGCCAGTGGCAAATCTCTCACCGTATTTCCCTTGAACGCAGATATTGACACTATGGACCTCGTAGGTGGCTTTGAGCAGGTGGATCCACAACGAGCCGCCAGCAGATTCCTTCAAGAGCTTCTTGAGTTCATGGAAAGTCGTACATTAGGTGCACTTCCTGAATATGTTCCCGATGACGCAATCAAAGTTGTCGATATTTTGAGAAAGGATACTACGAATTCCACTTTTTCATTTCAAGAGATTTCCCGCCACCTTCGACAGCTAGAAAAGGCAAGCTCATTACCAGAATTTGGTACATTGGCGGGGACTTGCGAAACTTTTGCGAGCCGCCCTATGGCCGTTGAAAATGCTAGATTTGAATGGGTGGATGGTGTCTTAATCAAGGCATTGGAACAAGGAAAATGGTTGGTACTTGATAATGCTAATCTATGCAGTGCTTCTGTTTTGGACAGACTGAACTCGCTGCTTGAACCAAATGGGTTCCTCAGTATCAATGAACATTGCGGCCCAGATGGCGAGCCCAAGATTGTTAAACCCCATGTCGATTTCCGGATTTTCTTAACTATGGACCCTCGATTTGGAGAGTTATCTCGCGCCATGAGAAATCGTGCCGTGGAGATTTTCCTTGAGCCACTCGACCCCGAGATTGAATCTTGTAAACTCACAGAGTTTTCTATTCGACCAGAAGCATCACTTGAGAGATATCGTCAGGTATCAAAGATCCTAAGCCTCGGAGATTCCAGTTCCATTCGGGCAGATCGTATTAATCGTATTGCTCTGGATAACTTGGCTTGGTCCGACTTGCCTCTTCTTACAAGATTTGCTGAAAGCGTGGTCCGGAGTCTCCAGCAGCAGGGGCTACCTACTGCAAAATTAACAGCGATTTCTCAACAATACATGCAATTGTACCAATCCGAAGATTGCCGTGAGCTAAGAAATGCAGTGGGGGATTTATTGAATAAAGTTGCGGAGAAGACCTTGTTACCCGCAGGCTTCGGTGACGCACAGGTTAGTGACCGTGCAGTCCCTTTCATAGCTAAACAATGTACTGATAGCACAATTAAAACATGTAGATCATCCATCCTCTTCAAAATTCGCCAATGGTGCCATTACTGCAATCTACATCCAATCAATCGCACGTTTATTGGATTGCAGCCTCTTTAGAATATAAGCTCCAAATCGCTGCCGCATTAGAGGCACATCAAGAACAAGAATCCGTCATCTCAACCCTCAAACCTTCCCAGATGAACCGCCTCCAACGATCCATAGTCAGTGATAGAGTAGCTTCAGTGGCAAAGGACTCCACCGTGCGAGTCTCTGAATTTTTAATGCATACACTTAAATCCATCAATTTCTACGTGAATGCTCACGTCATGGAAACCGATCATTGTGAGGTAAGTGCTCAAAATGGCAATTTCATGTGCTCCCTCTGACCACAAATTAGTTCCGAAAACAAACAATCACGTCTCTTATTCGGTATTGGTGGAGTACCTTCAACCTTGTCACTGCGTCGACATTTGAAGAAGCAACATTCCAGTCTCATTTGGCTATTGGAAATACAGTCTTAGAAGGACTAGTCAAGGAGAGCCCTCTGGCCGATGAACAGAATTCAATTATCAAGCGTTTCGTTTCGGACCTACAAGAGAACTTTGCTTCGGGATTCAAGTTGACTACAGGACTAAGCATGGAGCTTCTATGGAAAAAACTTCGGCCTACTGTTGCTACCAAGTTTGAAGTTATGCAAATCGTGGAGCAAATGGAAAAGTTGGCCGTAAGATTTGACGCCTTGCGATGGAGAGCTTCAATCTCTGTCGCCGAGCTTGGAGGCATCATGGCGTCGTTTGTCAAAGCACATCAGCTTCTTCTTTCGTCGGATGTGGATGGAGCTGGTCTTATTCAATCTTTAACATTAGAGCTTGAAAACCTCGAAAAATGTGTTGATGCGGATGAGGAGAGCCCACGACCATTCTTGCATGATCAATTCGAAGCTCTGAGGCAATTTCAAGTCCTTGCAGCTCTGGCCTCCAATGAGAAACCCGGTGATATCGTAGACGCCGAGACTGTTGTTCTTGCGAATCATCCAATAACTTCACAAATGCGTCTGAGTACATCGAGCCCAACTTCATGGCTGCTACATAATATCGACTACCTATGGTCAGGAGAACACGGCCTCCAGCCTATTTCAGGCAGCTTTTCGACAGATTTCTTGCATCAAATGAACGTAATTGGTGAAGTAGACCTCAAATCTCTTAGGTTACTTGAGTCCGAGCTGCCTCTCATGGCAGAAAAGCTTGCAAAATCAAGTGGAATCTTGTCAAGCAGTCAATTAGTAGCCATTAATCAAGTCCTTTCCAATCTCATGATAGGTATAATTGGTGCGCATGGTGAGAAAAGTTCATATGGCCACCTGAAGAGACGAGAGCTCTTCGCAATGCAAGCTAGTAGGGAAGCCTGGCACAATATCACCATGGACACCTTCTATGAAGCGGTTTCCGCTCATCAAGCAAGATATTCTGGTGGTCAACCTTTAATTGATACGGATATGAATTCTGATATTGACAATGCAATATTTGCCGTGGAAGCTGCAAACAATTCCACTCATTCCAAGATGCAGTATTCGGCTCTGGCCTGGGTTCATTTTGCTGTTGGTTGCATCGCTCTGTACGTTCCCGATCGAGCATTTGATCCAGATAAGAGACAGCGACTTGAGCGACAAAGACACGAAGAAGTAATTCAGGAATTGGAAGATAAGCTTCATGCGCTTCAAAAATTTGAGCGTCTTTTCTCTGGCCAAGAATCCAACCTTCGCTGTCAGCTCATAGAGGCAGAAATAGCAGAGGTTGGTGAGCCGCCAGAAGCATCGCAGCAAGTTTATCGCCCGGAAATATCGGAACTAGACAAGCTTCAGGGTGAATTCAAAAATCTCCTAAAAGTTGTTCTCCCATCACCCGCCATTACCTCCAAAATCTATCAATATTTGATAAACGATGACCAAGAAATTTTGAACGAAATCAAGCTTATTCAGAACAACATCCTTCAAATCATACGACGTCTCTCTGAGCGTTTTAGAGCATACAGCGATCTTACTACTCCAGTCATCAACATTCTTCGTTGTCTCCAGATAGGATTGTACATGGCGGCACTCGTATCAAAGGATCCATCAAACAACAGCAAAGCAGCTCTGGCTTTAAGCAAGGCAACTCCATTCCTCGGAGGTACTCCTCAGCCGATTGACGAAGACATCGTCTCTGCGCAGCCACTAGAATATTTGACATTGATGGCTACAACTACATCAGTTGAATCCATTGGCTCGTTGGATCTACAAACCCGAGAATCGCTCTTTACGTCGATCCACTCGTGTTACGTGCAGTGGACCAAAAAGCTCGATGCCGACCGGCTTGAGGGAGAAACAAAGTCAGGCTTGTACAGATTCCGTGGAAGTGCTGAAGACGAAGATGAGATTGACCAGGAGCAATTCAATGAACTATTCCCTTCGTATGATGAAGAGTCGCCGAGCGCGTCAAGTGCTACTCCAAAGCAACAAAATGTCAGAGATATTGCTGTCAGTCTGGCTCTCGTACACGGAGAAATTTTCTTGGGTGGAGCATTACCATCTGTAAGCATAATGTCTTTGATAAAGCACATTTCTACACATATAGGAAAACTTCGTGGAAGTGATGCTGGTTTTGGGGATCATAACGCAATCAAGGCTTTTCTTCCAGGCTCACTTTTGTTGTTAAGTGATAAGATTGATGCTTTGAGTTCTTATGCTACGGTACCTGAAAATTACAATTTCTACACCGATGCAAATCTGCCAGAAACTCGTAAGCTGGTCAGTCTGATCCATCAAGTACAAACGAGATTCAGAGAGCTTCAAGCTGTGGATGAGATTGCGCACATGCAACCGCTTGAAGATGTTATGGTTTCGTGTAAAGAATTACTCCAGTTCCGTCACACAGAACCACTTGCGAAAATCATCACCAAGGTTGAGAAAGTCCATGGCTTCATACATGAGTGGCAATTTGGTGGTTGGGCAAGTCGTGCCAATTCAGCACTTTCCCTTTACGATGATTTGACTGCCACTATAGTTAGCTGGCGCCGCCTTGAACTGTCGACATGGGCGAAGTTATTCGATATGGAAAATAAGCATTGCGATGACGATGCAAGATCCTGGTGGTTTGTCGCATACCAAGTTATCGTCGCTGGGCCACTATCAATATGCGAGTCCGTTGAAGAACTTAAAGCTTATGCTCAAAAGCTTTTGCAAGATCTTCAGGCATATTTCTCAACAGCTATCATGGGTCAGTACTTACAGCGTCTTAAATTGTTAAAGCAATTAGAAAAACATGTGGATCTATTGGTGTTGGACTATCCAAATCTCGCGATAATTGGAAGCGCACTGGCTAATTTCATTGCTCTCTATTCACGATACGAAAAGTCGGTCGAGGATAGTTTGAAGAAGGGTCGAGTATCGTTAGAGAAGGCCATGCGTGATGTACTACTTCTTGCAAGCTGGAAAGACACAAATATCGTTGCTTTACGCGACAGCGCCAAGAGATCTCATCATAAGCTTTTCAAAATCGTTCGGAAATATCGAGCACTTCTTGGACAACCGATGGATTCTCTTATCAAGCAAGGGCTTCCTGATGAGATAGTAGGTAATGAGACTGGAATAAGCTATCTTGCCCCCGCACAGTTTCCTACTGTCGATCAATCTGCCTTGGCATTGTGTGCTTCCACAGTTCCAAGTTGGACAAAAAAGCCCAAGAGGTTCATCAACGTTTCGAAGACTGTAAGCATGATGATAGACAAGAGTCAATTACCTTCATCTACAGTTGAGGGATCTAGCTATCTCGAATCATTCCTTGAAAACATCATCACATCGACTTCAGAGTTGCAGAAAGCCACCCCGTCAATCCTCACAGAAGACAACAAAGATACTGTGAAACATCTCAAATCTCAAAAGCGCAAGCTTTTCGCCGATACATTGAAAGATCTTCGTCAAATGGGAATCAAATACAATTTGGGTGCCAACGCGCTTGCTAAGCAAGAGTCACTCTCTATTGTTTTGGCAAATACAGATTTTGTTCCCTCCAACGACCCTCAGGATCCGGAGTACTACTTTCACAAGACAGTCGAGCTTGCCCCGAGAGCAAGAGAGGCATCAAGGCAGCATTCTGAAGATCTTAGTGGCGCTGAGGTGGCTAGAAGTACAGGATTCTTGGAAGGTTTGCTGCAAGTTCTTTTGAGCCAGCGCAACATCCTTTCGAGTACTATGACAAGCTTAAGTCTCTTTAGGAATGTTGTCAAAATGGCGAAGGGGCTTTGGGCTCCAGGCATATATGACGTCAGGATTCATACTACAACCTCTAACCACAAGCATGTCCTCCAGTGGTTGCCTAACATTTTGTCTGTTGGACTGGAACTTGTCAACACACATGCAAAACTTGGCAAAATTGATGCCAAACCTGTGGTGGAAAGTTTGTCCTCGTGGAAAGATATACTGGTCGATCTTCGGGAAAGGTGGTTTTCATCATCTATTTTACCTTCTGGAATTATGTCAACGCAACGCCAGGAGGTTGAGATGGCCATCAGCGATGCCACTGAGCAATTATCAATCGATCTGAGCAAACTGACCGAGCTGCGTCCAGACCTAGGATTTATCATCGATCAAATCTTACCTTGGACTGTTATGAGTGAATCGCAGGCGACAGCTATTTCTACGCAAGCCCCGCTAGAAGACCTCGACCAGAAACTCTCAACTGTATGCAATACAATCCTCGCCGCAATGGAGAAATACCACAAATCTATTAGCGACCTACCAACTTCGACTGAGGATCAAGGCTGGCTGATCAGAAGCGATACTATTCTTGCAAACAGCATCAAGGCTCTTCACTCCGAGAATGTTGCCGACCAAATCAAACAGTCGTTCGCTATCCTTAGATCTCTTAACCTTTCGGATGACAAAATTAGTCGGGGTGCTGGTGCTATATTTGCAGTTGCTTTCCCAATCATCCAACAATACTACAACATATTGGAGGAAAGTATTACTAGGTACGCTATACTACACCGTTCGACATGTAAGACTTCATACATTCTTGCAAAGACTTTTACACAGATTGCATCGCAAGGTTTCTGTACACCATCAGAGAAACAGGACGCGCAAGATGGTAAAACTGAAAAGTTAGAAGGGGGAACTGGACTTGGTGATGGAGAAGGTGCTGAGGATATAAGCAAGGACATTGGAGATGATGAAGATCTCGATGAATTGGCCCAAGAACCTAATAAAGAAGAGAGGGGAGAAATTGAAGATGAAAAGGACGCTGTTGACATGGCGGACGGCGAGATGGAGGGTGAAATGGGCGAGGCTGAAGAGAAAGAGGATGATGAAGGCTCTGGCGATGAAGAAAAGGATGGTGATGAGATGGATGAAGAAGCTGGAGATGTAGACGACTTAGATCCTAATGCAGTAGATGAGAAGATGTGGGATGGTGATAATGAGCAAGCTGAGAAAGATCAAGAAGGTGATGATTCAAAAGGAAAGGCTTCTAAAGATGAACAAGTCGCAGCTCAAGAGAACAACAAAGAAGTTGGGGAAGGTGATGAGGGTAATGAGGCTCAAGAGGAAGAAGAAGAAGAGATGGCTGGAGCTGAACAAAGTGAGGAGGTCCAACAACAAGATGATGTAGAAAAGCATGATCCGCATGCCGATGAAGGAGATGCGTTGGATTTACCTGATGATATGCAATTGGATGGGGAGGAGAAAGATGGAAGTGACGGAAGTGATGATGGAATGGAAGATGGAATGGATGATCTTCCAGATATGGAAAATGAGGCTCAAGAGACTGATGAAGTTGCAAACGATGGTAAGGAAGAGGCCGATGCCGAAAACGCGGATGGACAAGAAGATCAAGATATGGGCGACGAAATGGATGTCATTGATCTGGATGAAGATAAAGATGAAGGGGGTGAAAAGACTGAGGAGGCTGGCGAGAAAGCCGAGGAAGAGCCCGAAGAGGAACAGCCAGAAGATCAGGATGGTCTGTTGCGTGGTCGTGAAGACGAAGCTACTGTAGATACAGAGAATGTGGTCCCAAGTGATGTACAAGGCGTTGGTGATGGTCAGGATGAAAACGAAGCGGATGGCAATGCCGATTCTAATAGCAAGGCTCAAAGAGATGATGGTGGTCAAGGAGGTGACTCGTCTGATAATAAGCAATCGGCGGCTGAGGATGGTGAAAAGGGCCGGCAAGCTGCAGGTGATGCACCACAGGATGCCCAGGACGACACTCAAGAAAGTTCCAACGCTCAGCCATTTAAGAAGCTCGGAGATGCCCTCGAGAAGTGGCACCGTCAACAATCCCAAATCAGCGAGCCGACCGAGCAGAAAGATCAAACACAAGATCAAAACATCGATATGGGTACTGAAAGCAATGAATTTCAACATCTACAAGACGAGGATGCTGAAGCCGATACTCAAGCGCTAGGTACTGCTACAGAAGAGCAGGCTCACGCGCTTGATGAGTCTATGGCAATTGATCCGGAAATTGGAGATATGCCAGAAACATTCCAGCCGGATGAAGTTGAGAAAGACGAGGAAAATGTCATGGATCTCGAGGATGATGCACCAGAACCAGAAGAATTATCCAACGCGTATGAAGGTCGAGCAGGTGCTTCCATTCACCAAGCCAGGAACAATATGGATGAAGACGTGAACGATAATACTCGCGCTCAAGCCAACGAGAATATGGATTCCGATGTGGAAGAAGTTGATACACAGCTCGATAATACTCATCTTGACCCCATCACCACTATCTCTGTACGATCCCCAGCCGATGCCCGGGCTCAATGGACTCATTATGAATCTGTTACACGTCCACTTTCCCTTTCTCTGACCGAGCAACTTCGATTAATTCTTGCACCTACCTTGGCAACCAAGATGCGAGGTGATTTCCGTACTGGAAAGCGTCTTAACATCAAACGAATCATTCCTTACATTGCCTCGTCGTTCAAGCGCGATAAAATCTGGATGCGTCGCAGCATTCCCTCCAAGCGCTCATACCAAATTATGCTAGCCGTCGATGATTCAAAGTCTATGGGAGATTCAGGTTCTGGAAGTCTCGCTCTGGAGACTTTGGTCATGATTTCGAGATCTTTAGCTATGCTTGAGGTTGGTGAGATTTGTGTCGTCGGATTCGGAGAGACCGTCAAAGTAGCACATGAGTTCGATGTACCCTTCAGTTCCGAGGCCGGCCCTGTTATCTTCGAGAATTTTGGATTCGAGCAACCGCGAACGGATATCACGAGACTCATTTGCGAAAGTATCAATTTGTTCCGTACCGCAAGACAAAAGGCATCATCATCTCCTGCAGATCTCTGGCAAATTTCTCTCATAATCTCGGACGGTGTCTGTAGTTCTTCTGAACATGACAAAATTCGACGGTTATTGAGGGAAGCCGAGGAAGAAAGAATATTGATGGTATTTGTCATTGTGGATGATGTGAGAACCAAGAAGAAGGGAGAAAGTGTGCTGGATCTTAAGGAGGCAAAATTTGTGAAGAATGAAATGACAGGAACGAGCGATGTGAGGATCGAGAGATATCTGGATACTTTCCCATTCAGATATTATATTGTTGTTGGAGATGTGGGAGAATTGCCGGGTGTCTTGGCAGGTGTCTTGAGACAGTGGTTTGGTGAGGTTGTTGGTAGTGGTTGAGGGTTTCTTTGAGGGGTGGATATACATTGGAGTGGACATTTGTATTTGTGTTTTTTGAGGGTTGATAAGATTATATATGCCATAGAATTGGAGTCGGGTCTGGCGTACTTGTTTGTAGATTATTTGGGGTTTAGCTGTAGATTGCAATGGAAAAGTTCATTTGATATCACAACTGTGCGCCGTACGGAGTACTAACTGCTGAATCATTGGTAGTTCTAGATTAATTTTGACTATGGCTGGGCTTTCACGAACGGCTCACTGGTCCCTCGATTGACAATAGCAAATGTCCTGTTACTTATATCACACAAATAATTCGATCAATTATCGAATTTGTAATCTATGATAACTTGATGAACTACTACCAAAGCCTATCCGGATTCATTAAATCACTTGCGGAATAGGCAATATGTTCAGGGCCCTCTGTTCATTCAACTTGACAGGAATGGATTTAATTACAATACTTTCATCTTACGCGAAAATAGATTTCTTTTCTAGAGCTGAGGATAAGTACGCAAATTTGGTATGATCGTAGTCAATGCTCCAAGTCGGGCTCTCACGTGCTGCTCCCACGTGTCCTCTTTCAACTACTTCTTCCTTCCTCTCCTATTCCAGCTCCAAGAATACGAGAAGAGAGAGGTAGAAGAGAACGCAAACGGGGAGAGATCATCAAGAAAGCAAATCAGTAATAGTGACTAAGACTTTGAGACATCGAAGTGTGCCATAATCACAACAACACTTGATGATGTTCTGGGGACCTCAAAACGTCGATGAATTACCAAATAAAAATTTGTCGAGAGTGCAAATTCAGATTCCCATTCAAAATACTAGGTCGTTTGAATAAACATGGAGTTTCGAGAGGAAAATGTTTCAAAATAGGGTATACGCACTACCTACCTAGTAGGTATATTTATAATTCCTACATGATGTAAGATGCTATTTTTCCACATCCATGCGAATTTTACCATTCAAGGGGAAACACAAACAAAACCAGCAGAAAGCAACTGATTATATCAACTCGATAGAACCCCAAGACAGGTGCAGCAGGTCTCAACCAGCAGACTGATATGGTATGCACATCACTCCCCCTTTCAAGTATCGCCTCATCACACGACCTTGTGATTTATTCCGCGCCATCCTCTGAATCATTTATTGCATTTGAAAATTTGACCCTCCATTATATGTATGATTCCTCGTCCATTTCCATCCACATTTATTGAAATATGCGCATTTCTTTATTGCATCAAGAACACATCTATTTCAAGTCGTTGTAACCTTATTGGAAATATCATTTCAGCCCTGCATTTTGAAGAGAAACGTTAGGGTCAACCTACAACCGATAGATAAGACAAGATAAGATAAGATAAGATCTTTGAACCCTGGAAATATGTTTCATAGGAATGGAGGCCCGAAGCCACAAAGCTTGGAGACGAGTTCGACATCTCGAATAGAGGAAAGAAGTCTGGAATCCTCAAGCCTGTTACCTTTGAAGGTTTGTTTTAAGTTTCATTTTACCCTTGTGGAATGGAATCACGTGTATATCACGTTTTAATTTCAATACCACAAGTTCTTCCTTCCTTCCTCTTGAACATACACAACTAGAGAAGAAACGACCCTTCTTCAGTAATATAAGAATTATTTCTACAGACTATATAAGCTCATCAGCTAACTAACCCCCAAAACAAGGAACCCTTCTTCCTAACCGCCAAATTCTGGAAACGTTTCTCCGTCTACTTCTCCGTAGCCCTATCCATCGCCTCCCTAGTCATCTCCTCCATCGCTTCCCTACGACCAACCAGTGCTTCCGATCTAAGAGGTAAAAATCCCCCTGACTCTTACCACTGCATCAGTGCATCACGCTCCTTCATCCTCTTTCCATATCAACACCACAACATACTCATCTAGTACAAACTAACTAACTAACAAATGCACATTCACCCACCAGCCTTAACAGTAACAAGTATAGTAATAAACGCCATCTCGGTTACGCTCTCTGCACTCACGTCTCTGGATTGGCAGAGTAAGGCGACGACGGATAGGAATTTTGCGCAGATGTTGAATCAGATTGGGCATGTGCATGAGGGGGAGGGGAGGGTGGTTGTTTTGGGGAGGGAGAGGATGCTGGAGGAGAGGATGCTGGAGGAGAGGATGCTGGAGCAAAGGCTGGGGAGGGAGGGGAGAGATATGTTTGAGGTGGGGAATATGTGAGGAGAAGGATAGGAGGGGGCGGATGGATTTGATGATGAAATGAAGGAGGCCTGCTGGTGGTGAGGGATAGACTTTTAGGGACTTTTAGCATAAGATATGGAGGATTAGCATGAAAGGGCATAGGATGTGAGGAGTTTGGGAATTGAGGGTTGGGATTCTGCTGTGCTGTGTGTTGTGGTGGATATAATGAGTCGAGGGAACTGAGAACATGTATAACTATATACCCGATTCTTTTGCGCATCTGCATTTAAATTTCACGGACTCAAGTTCATGATACATAGTATAAATGGTTTAGAAATATACATTTTATTTCAACCTTATCTGCCACACATTATCAACTCTATTTAATTGTATGCAATAATCACCTCAAACCAATCACATTCTTTTCCACCACCTTCACGCCTTCTCTAACCGCAGGACAATAATGCAACCTCAGCAGTTCTCCCTCCCAAATCGTACTCGCCATTGGGTTACTTCCTTCCACCTCCACACTACATCCGTCAAACATTCCATCACCCTTCCTCTCCTCCGTATTCCACAGGCTTTTGACTTTAGTCTCATGAATTTTCGCAACTTTTCCTAACAGAGCCATCATGGCCGTGGCAGATTTCTCGGGTAATTGAAGAGAACATGTCATAAGTTGTTTAGTGAAAGCTGCGATTCTGAGAGGTGGCACTGCACGGGCGGCTAGAGGAGGTAAGAGGACGGATGAGAGAGATTTGAGGAGAAGGACAGTGGTGGTTTGGATGTTGACTTTGTTGTTGGACGTTGAGGGTGCATTGGGATCTGGTAGATGAAGAGATTTGGAGGAAAGTTCGATATCAGGGTTGAGGGATAGGGCATGTAAGGTGCGGTAGAGATGAGTGATGAAGAAACTTAAATCTAAGCTTAGCGATGCTTGAGCTTTGTGGGCATCTTGACCCTCGAGAAGTGCGAAAGCGGTGATGATGCACAGGAGAGATTCACGGGTGAGATTGCGGGACGATTCTGAGTCCTCATCTTCTGCTTCGGTTTCCTCGACATCATCTCTTGTCTCAGCATGACCAATAAGATCCTTAAGCGCTTCCAGAAGATCACCGAAGAAATCTTGATTGATGAGATGAGCGTATCTTGCTAAACCTTCAAGTACAGCGCCCATAAGAGATGGGGAGCGAACTTTTAGAATGCGAAAATATGTCACAAACACCAATTTCAAGGTTTCTGATTGCATCCTCTCTCGATCCTCGTGGCTAACTGTTGCATCGGCTTGAATCATCTCCTTTTCGACTGCCTTGCGCTCCTTCATCAATTTTCTCTCCTTCTTTGTACGGAATACTCTCTTTTCCTTGAGTTTCTTGCCTGCGAAGCTGTCCTCCTCATGATCAACATGATTCGTAGACGCCTTTCCAGAAAATTCCGACAGTAATCTTAAATGTAAGAAGGTATTCAATACGCTTTCGTCCACTCTGTATCCTCTCCCTTTCATCATTCTCGTCAAGATATTTACCGCGTCCAAGGATGAGGTTCCGTCATCGTCATTCTTAAACAACGTTTCGATGGTCTCTCGACACTTTACGAATTCATTGTCCACCTGTCTTGTACTAAGCTTCGCTACCAATATCTTCAATAGATCCGATCGGAAATTGAAATGAGGTGCAGCTTCTAATAATGCGCAAGCACAAGATATGGCGACCGTCGACAGACTCGCGCCACCGTCACTCTTGTTATGAGGTCTCCCAGAAGTTGCAAGCCTAGCCAACTCCTTCACATATCCTTGATATCCACCCACAAGAGCCTGCTCGTATGCTCTCAATTTTCGTACTTCTTTCGAAACTTTTTCTTCCATATTCTCTTCTGATAAAGGCCTTATCCTGTACCCTGGAATTACATCTTTATAAACAGCTAGTTGTGTGGCCAATGCCAATTTCTTGATCGTAACGTTTTGCGATTTCCCGAATTCTGCTATAGCTCTAAATGCTCCCACATTTTCTTCCGGATCCTCATTCAACATCAATGCTATGCGCGCTAATTCTTCTTTTGCCTCCAGGATCTGTTGTCGTATCGGCATAGAAGGCTTTTCCTCGACTTTCTCTTCGGGTTCCTCATCCTCCTCGACATCGTCTGCGCCAATCCATTCCAAATCACTCTCTTCCTCATTGACCTCCACTGGCGCCTCAACTTGCTGAATCAATCCTTCCTTGGTTTTGATAGGTAACCTTGTACTTTCTTTCTTTTCCTTCTTGCCTTTCCGAGGTCTCGTTTCGTAATCTTGCTCTAAATTCCATTTTGAAGCTGTCTTGAAAAACGCATTCGAACTTGACGCATTCTCTAAAGTCGAAGGGGATGAATCTTCTCCCTCTGTAGGAGGAGGTGTAAGCTTGCGCCTCTTTACTGCTGGTACTTTTGCCATTTTAGACTCGTGTGTAGCAAAACTTAACGCTCGTGGGAACTTTATGATGAATATCATTCAAAAAAAGTTCAAAGGTTATCTAGAAAATATTCTGAGGCGGAGTCCAAGCGGCCGCTTCCCCGCATAAAAAGTTTCTAGCCTTGCCCGCCCGCCAAAAAAATTCATGGAACTTTGAAATCTAGAGCTTCATCCTCACAAAAATCAACAACAATTAAGCAAATACAACGTTTTCAGAATGCGCCCTCTTACAGAACCAGAAACTCAAACGCTCTTTGCGAAATTGGCGGGATATACTGGAAACTCATTGAAGAATCTTATTGCGCCTTTGGATAACACCCCAAATGCCGATCGATACGTTTTCCGAGTCCAACAATCAAGATGTTATTATGTACGATTATCGCTCGCAAACCTTGCGACTTCTATCTCTAGAGACAAGTTGTTGTCATTAGGAATTTGTCTCGGTATGTATTCTTGGTCGATTTTCAAGTATTTCCCGTATCTAACTCATTCTTCGCAGGAAAATTCACAAAATCAGGCAAATTTCGCATTCACATCACCGCTCTCCCTATCCTCGCTGAACACGCCCGCTACAAGGTTTGGGTTAAAGCCAATGGAGAGATGCCTTTCCTTTACGGTGGACACGTTGTGAAAGCGCATGTTGGAAGATGGTCAGAGGATTGCCCAGAGCATCAGGGTGTCGTTGTTTATAGTATGAACGACACGCCATTGGGATTTGGAGTTACAGCCAGAAGTACACAGGAAGCTAGAAGATTGGATCCTACGGGAATCGTTTGTTTCAGACAGGCGGATGCTGGAGAGTACTTGAGAGATGAAGATACGCTTTTCGCAACTTCCTAGGACGGAAGAATGGTGCGCTTGAAGGACTGATGATGGAGGTGGTGAAAGGGAACGGAGTTTGGGATATAAAACGGCGTTTATATGGAGTAAGGAAAAGCATAATCCTAGCAAGTTGCCACTATTCAGTGCAATCTTCCCTAACTATTGAGGATACTCAATAAGTTCAACTGCCGTCTCATTCAACCAAGCTACAATTCTTCCATTAGTTATTCTCTTCGTCTTATTCCGAGTGTCATTTGGACTGTCTATAACCAGGACGGCCAAATGTATTTATCCGTGAACGTATAAATTATGGTAGAAGTGAAATAAACCATGCCTTTTAACATTGTTATGGTCAATTGCACTTTACATTTTCTCTTATGTTATAAGGTTCCCTACGCCAGTTAAGAAAATGGCTAGGGAATGACCAACTGATCGAATATGAAAAATTGATATATTTGTACCAATTTTGTGAGCAGTAATCAGATAAAGAACAACCCATGTGAAGCCCATCACTTCAACACCAATAAGATATATTTCTCAGCCCGTCCTATGTTGTACCAATACAAAAGGAACTCTAAAAATACCTACCTACCTAATATTCTCTCTTATACGAACAAACATTAAACACATAACTTAGGGAAAGGCTCATAGGTTCCCAGGAACTCGAGTTTTTTCCTGTCAAAATCCCAAAAACGTTGATATGAAGATTGATGCAATGAACGACAGCTATAATTGCACTAGCACTATTATTCTTGTTGCAACAAAAGAAATGACTTTCCTAAACACTAACCTTATAAACGCATGGAAGTCAGTCCAATAGGAGAAATAAGCGAAGGCCACTCGGCACGACGCGAGAAAAAAAAAAGGAATTAATATTCACAGCTTAAGCTTGTCGCTCATGAGCACGTATTAACTATAGACGAGTAGACACTTTTTATGACGGAGTTTTAGGCTTAAGGTGAGCAATTAGACGACAGCTTCCCAAAAGACTTGAGAATAGTTTTTGAAGTGCCTGGGCTACAGCCCTGATGTAATCAATCTCCTAGTTTGGAAGATTATGTGGTGTATTCAACATCGTTTTTTCGGCATCCTACGATCAATATCTCTCATACAATTACCGTGATCTTAAGATCTTACAGCCAAGGGCTTATTCACACCATAAGCAATTCTCAATCGCTGTGCTGTGCTGTGCTTCAAACTCGCTCGAACGGGGTATTATTTGGTGACTGATGTATTTGGATGCCCTTGGAGGAATGAGGACGGAAGATTATGTGTAATTCTATAATTTGACTATAGATGTACGTTAATACGTGTATGCACATGTGTGAGAGGAACACCGTATTAGCACTCTTCCCCCTTCCCCCTCCCCCAAACAACCCCCGAACCCCTCTAAACGAAATCGCTTTCAAAATCTTGTTATAAATATATAATATAGTAACGTAACTTATGGTGAACCGGGTCATATGGGGAACCGGTCAGGTACCTTACACCAAAATTTTGGTGTAAAGGTACTTATAGCAACTTTTATATCTCTATGAATATTAGAGATATAGCTTAGATATTTTAAAGTATAATATAATCAATATAAATATTGATTATGATAAAGTATTATATAAATATTATTATTATTATTATTATTGTGATTAACGTCTTGTAACGATACTGTACTGGAGGCAGCGGCTGCCTGAGTTTCATCTGGTTGGTAGTTGTGGGTTAAGGCTTTATCACTGGTATTCACTTGGAAGTGAAGTCGTTACTAGATCAAGTAGAATGTAGGTAAACTAATTGATAACTAAGTTGAGCACGAAGCTCTTAAACTATGAAACTATTCTAACTATATACTGATTCCTTTCCTGGAGCCCTGGGGAGCCTGCGCTCCTGGAGGCTCCATCACGTGATCCCACATGGGCCTCAGGACACTAATCCTGGGACGATTCTTATCTTAGGATAATATTAGACGTGGTTCGTGACACGTCTACTCTGACCTCCCGAGGGGTATTTAGACGTGCTAAGCTAAGGGGATTAACTACAGACAGCTGTTGACCTCCTTAATTAACAATTTAGCATCTGAGAAGGGGACTGTTCGTCCCTTTGCGTGAACGCCCTGTCCACTCAGTTGTGGCGAGTGTGTGTGACTGTTATTTTATAAGTGCGTGTGGAAGGGCTGCAAGGCCTATCTTTATACATTCCCATTCTGTAGCTAGAGGGTGGGGGAGTGAGGGGGGCGCCATTTGGTTAGCTAGGCGTCAGTGTTTGCACACCAGTGTGTGTTTTTAGTGAAATGTAGAGAGGGGAAGAGCTAAGTTGTCGGATAGCCCAGTTGGAGAAGTCAAGTGGATTGTGGCGTGTTGTGCTCTGCTTTTGAGCGAGGGGAAGAGAGGGATTTTGAGGGGTGGCACAGGGTCAGTACAGTGGGCATACTTGGGTATAGAACTTTGAGACCCGCAAGAGCTCTGCGAACGTGTCTGGAGCACGTAGAAGCTTGTGGATATACATGATCGTCTGCCAGGTGGTGGTGATGGCGCTTCGTGGTGCAGTTGGCCACTGACCACGTGTCTCATTGTTGATGGGGCATTTGAAAAAGTGGAAGGGTTCTTTCTCTTGCCCACAGGTGCATCTCAGCTGGTTGTCCCCGTGCTTGAACCGGCGGTGGTAGTCTGCGAAGTCGCCGTGCCCCGTTCGCATTGCTAACAGTCGATGCAGCACGCCCCTTGGCAGTGACAATTCCCTGGGCTCTCTTGTGCTGTATGAAGGATGCCATGCTGAGTAGGTGCTAGATAGCGTAGTCCTAGCTTCCCCCCACCAGCAGTCCTCCGCCTGAGTACAGAGTTCTCTGTAGAATGAGCGCACCCCACTTACCGTAGGGGTGTTAGCTAGGCCTCGATCCATCATGCCCACTGCTCCATCATTCGCCAGGCGGTCTGCCTCTTCGTTGCCTTCGATCCTTCTATTATATAAATATACAAACATATAATAAAGATATTAAAGTTTCTTTAAATTTTTCATTTTTGCCTAACAAAAATTACTATGGGAATTTTTAAAATCGTATTAATTCAAGAACAAAATTCTTTATGATTGTTTTATAACTCTAATACTATATTTTTATTGGATATTGAACTAAATTATTAAAGCTTTAAAATTTATCTTTAATATTTGTAGAGTTATAAGAAATCGCTATAAGTACCTTTACACCAAAATTTTGGTGTAAAGGTACCTGACCTGGTTCCCCATATGACCCGGTTCACCATAAGTTACTGTTACGATAGTAACAATTGACTAATTAGGAGAGCTTAGGCCTTGTGCAAAAGCGATCAGATTTCATCGAATTAATATGTGATCTGGGTCACCTTAAGATCGTATGTGCACGCACTGTCAGAAAACACGTGGCTTGGAGCTTGAGGATCCAAAAGGATCCAAGGGAGCCTTTGGAGCTTAGGATCCAAAAGGATCCAAGGGAGCCTTTGGAGCTTAGGATCCAGAAGGATCCAAGGGAGCATGAATATCTATATAACCAAGATGGATTTCCTTTGTATAGAGCTTCGTGCTCAAGATCAATCATTTAGTATACCATACTATAGTTACAAATTGCATCATATTATTGTCATTACTTAAAGTCCCTGCTTGACGCCTAGTTATAAACCACCTCGAGAGCCTAGAGCACTTCCACGTGATCTAGACGGCAAACCTCGTAACAGTTACGTTATATATAATACTCAACATAGATTATATATAAATTAAAAACACAAAAAACAAAAAGACATACATACGAGCGATCCCTTAATATGTCCAGTCCAATTGACACGCCAGGCCACCCACCGGCCGGCGAGAAGACTTACAACTTCCGGACGCGTAAACGCGCCGCCCCTGATCCCTCTCCCTCGAGATCGGCCTCTGCTGACGCGTCTGATCGCTCTATGTCTCCAGCAGGAACGACTAACACGCCGCCCTCAAATCAAGAGGCGGCTAGAATATTGGAGGGCTTTCTGAGCCCTGGAATACCCGACTTACCCAACAGAGGCACAGCAGGACGCGTTGAGTACGCGTCTAGTACCTCAGTGCCCCCTGCACCTGCCAGAAGCGAAACTGACAGCTCTACGACTGCACATATAGCACAGTTTACTACAGCGGTCATGCACCTTATTAGAGACCCTCTCGCCGAGCTCGAACAAACGGAACCAGCCTGGGGCTCCACCTTCCGCAGCTTCTTTGGCCAGCTGGCTGGTCGTGCCATGATGGGCTTCCCACCACCCCTAGATATCTCAGCGATCTTTGCCCTGCCGCCAACGCCAACCGCCTCCCCCCACGCGCCTCCTCACCGAGCGCCCCCCTGCAAGAGTCCTGGGCTAGCAAGGCCCAACGCGCAGCTCATCTGCCAGAGCAGACCCGCCCTCCACCGCCGCCGCCGAAGCTACAGAGCAAGGAAGACAGAAGAGTGATGATCCGTCTAGACAAAGACCACCCTACAAGACAAGAAGACCCTTATACAATAAGGCAGAAGATAGGACAGATCCTAAAGAATGATAGAATAGCTAAAGATGTATGGGCGGTCCCATCTGGATTCACAGTCCTCGCAAGCACACCAGCTCAAGCAGCCACAATCATAGCACATGCCTCCGAGATAGAGAACGCTATTGGCTCAGCTAAAGTGGAAAGACAAGAGAAGTGGACAACCTTCGTAGTCGGCCCCATCCATAAGAGGATTCAGACTGTAGATGGAATAGTAGACCCAGTAGCAGAAGGCCATGTTCTTACTGAGCTTCAACTAGTACGTGATAATATGCCAATCCGACAGCTTGAGTGGACCCGTCGTGCACAAGCTGCATTAGACGAAGGCTATATCCGTGTATGCGTCCCTTCTAGCAAAGCGGCCCTATTCCCGCCGAATCTACGCATTTTCTCCCGCCCAGTTCGGGTGCAGCGGGTTCGCGATCATAGCCCTACTTCCCAATGTGGGCGCTGCTTTGGCTTCCATCCCGAACGCCTCTGCGCACGCGACCTTCGCTGCGCTGACTGCGGTAAGCAGGATCGCCATATAAACTGCCACAGCCTTGCTAAATGTGTTAACTGCTGCGGCCCTCACGCTGCAACCGATACCACCTGCCCAGCGCGCCCCCAACACCGCAATGGACAACTAATAAGACCGACTAAGAACGAGCTTCGTGCTATTAGGACTGCTGGAGGACAAGCTAGCGCAAAGCGTGACGCACAAGCCCAGCAGGAAAAAGAGGCAAGTATACAGCTACATCAAGAAACGGAGGCTATGCAGAGCAATAGTACCCAACCGACAGCACCCCCACCAGTACAACAATGGTAGGAGGCACCAAGAAGAAACAACATAGGCAGAGCAGTCTACGCGTTCTACAAGCCAATGTACGAAAAGGGGGATCCAATCATGATATTGCTCTCTCACTAGCATTTGAGAACAACTGTGATCTGCTGCTGATACAAGAGCCTTGGATACACAATGATCTTCAACGTAGATGTACAAAAACGCATCCTGCTTTTGAGACCTTTGCGCCCTGTACCGACTGGGATAAGCGCCCCCGAGTAATCACCTATGTTCGGAAAGGGAGAGGCTTTTCACCCTGCCAGCCAGCGGCAAACCTATGTCAAGATATACTACTTATTGCCCTAAAAGGCAGAGACTCCCCTATGCTCTTCTGGAATGTCTACAATGCACCTATAGGGGCTATTGATGCAGGAGAGGGCTTGCAAGCACTACTGCGACATGGGCATGAAGCCCCCACACTTGTAGCAGGGGACTTCAACATCCGGCACTCCCTGTGGGATACTACAGGAGGAACGCCAAAAGACGGAGAAGAGCTAATCCAGTGGGCAGACAGCCATAGTCTACGCATTGCTAACCCTCCATTCACTCCCACCCATCAAAGGGGGAGGCGTTCTAGACCTAGTCCTAGTCACACATCCTAATGCAAGATGTGAAGTCGAACATTCCCTACATACCTCGTCCGACCATGAATCACTACTAACCATAATCCCCCTATCAAGTAGTCTCTACCCTAAGGCAGGACGTCTTGACTTTGGCACCTGCAATACTGAAAAGTATCTACAGCTGCTCCAACATACAGCTGACCCCGTATATAGTAATCTAGAAGAAGAGACCTCTGATATTGTTCAAGCACTCCAAACCGCTCTATACGGCTCCTGTAAACGGTATCTCGAAGCCACAGGCGGTGCCCCATGGTGGAACGACTCATGCCGGGCGGCATATCAGAGATACAGAGCTCTGCGTAGTACTGGCCCAGCAGAAGAAGAACGTAAAGCCCTTCGGCGCTGCGTACGCCAAGCAAAGCAAACGCATTGGCAGCAGATAGTACAGAATGCAGCTAATGTCACTGATGTCTATAAGATCGTGAAATGGTATAAGAAAGAGACAGTACTCCAATCACCTCCACTACAAAAAGAAGGCGGGCTGGCTACAACGCCACAGGAGAAGGCACAAGTGCTTCAAGGAGCTCTACTCTCGCGCCATCTTGAAGCAGAAGACATCCCCGCTAATACACCCGCAGTACCCAGAAGGACAATCCCTTGGGCGAACATCACAGCGAAGGAGGCACTCTCAGCTACATGTCAGGTCTCATCCACTTCACCAGGAGCAGACGAGATCCCAGCAGCCGCCCTGCGTCTGGCCTGGCCAATAATCGGTGCACGTATCACCCTTCTCTTCCAGCGCCTTATGGAAGAAGGAATACATCCCCAAGCCTTTAAACATGCTGAAGTAGTGATCCTACCTAAAGCAGGGAAACGGGACCGCTCTCTCCCTAAGTCCTATCGGCCAATCGCACTGCTCTCATGCCTGGGTAAAGGTCTAGAACGACTTCTAGCCAGACGCATTAATTTCTGGGCTCTTAAGCTTAAAATACTAGCACGTGATCAGTGCAGCGCAATTAGCAAGCGGTCGGCAGTAGACCTTACTACAGCGCTTGCCTCAGATATAGAAGAGGCATGGGCAAAAGGCCTTGTAGCTGGTATGCTAACAGTAGATGTGAAGGGAGCTTTCGATGGTGTACTGGCCAACAGACTTATCCAAAGGCTCCGAGAACAGGGCTGGCCTAACTGCCTTGCACAATGGGTTCGCTCCTTCCTAGCCAACCGGACAGCGCATATTCGTCTAGACAAGGTCAAGTCGAAGGCCTTCTCTGTCCTCTGCGGCCTGCCGCAAGGCTCTCCAATCTCACCCATTCTCTTCCTGCTATATGTAGAGCCGTTTCTACGCCTTACAAGAGGAAGATTTGGGTATGCTGACGATGGAGCAATGCTGGCTATTGGGGCTACAACACAAGTAGTACAGACAAAACTGCAGAAGCATCTTGATATGACCCTTGCATGGGGGCAAGAGAATGGCGTACTTTTCGATAGCGCAAAAACTGAACTACAGTACTTCTACCGCAAGCGCCAGGCTGCTGAACCGCCACTACACCTGCCTGATGGCGTCGAGATCCCCCCAAACAACGTCACCCGTTGGCTAGGTATCTTCTTTGACAGGAAGCTCTCATTCAAGGCCCATATACAGATAGCATGCCTGCGGGCGAAGCAGATCACAGACCATGTACAACATCTTTGCCGTACAATAAAAGGAGCTAAACCAGCCCTTCTTAGGCAAGCAGTACAGGGCTGTGCCTTCGCCACCCTCTTCTATGGTGCTGAAACTTGGTATGGAAAACATACCTCACCTGTGATATTCCGCCTGATACAACTTGCAATCAACCGGGCTGCTAGAGCTGTACTGCCGGTATACAAGACCACCCCTATCCCGGTACTCCTGAGGGAGACCGGATGGGCCCTAGCCCTGCCTGGCTCGAAAGAGCACATGACAGATATATAGCACGAGTTGCAGCAGCAGACGAAAGGCACCCAATACGCTTACGCTGGGGCTCTAGTCGAATGAAGTGGATGCGCCGCCGACAAGAACTAGCACTCTCTCCTACCTTTCTTCGCCCCCCCTTGGGAAGATACAGACCGCGACAATGCCCTCAAGCAGATTGCAGCCTGTGGACGGACTAATGGGCCTCAAGCATTCAAGCAGTGGCTAGAAAAACAGCCCATCCTAGACCTTATTGTATACTCCGATGGCTCTATGAACGAGAATGATAATGCGGGAGCCGCGTACTGTATATACCGCGGCAGCCAACTGATTGAACAAGGCCAGGTCCCCCTTGGCAAGACTGCAGAAGTATATGATGCTGAGGTTATAGGTGCTCTCGCAGGCCTGCAGGCTGCCCTGCGATCTTGCATGGCACGATTTGCTACGAGTATTACAATCTGCCTCGATAATCAAGAAGCAGCACTACGCCTTCATACGGGTATTCCTACAAGCACTAGTGCCAGCGAGATTCTAGAGTTCCAAGCCTGCAGGCAGGCCTGGCTGACAAGAGGGCGAGCCCGGAATGCCGCTTGTGGAGCAGTAGGTATACGCTGGTGCCCAGCACATGTCGGTATCGCTGGGAACGAACTAGCAGATCAACTAGCCAAAGCCGCATGCCTGCTACCTACTACACGCAACAAGGCTTCTGTAGCACGTGCCCAGCGCTTGTCAAAACTAAGATACGAGCGAGCTGCAGCCGAGTACTGGAGCGAGAAGTGCCCAACTCAATACGAACGTCTCAACCTACCCTTCCCTACATCAAAAATGCCAATGGAACTTACACTCCCCCGCCCTACCTTAGGGTACCTACTAGCCGCCCGCTCGGGGCATGGTGACTTCAGAGCCTACCATGAGAGATTCAATCACGAGAACGCGTCTCTTTACTGCCAACACTGTAATCAAGATAGCTCCCTAGACCATTTTGCCATCTGTGAGGCAATATCACCACCTTTCGAGCTCTTTGCCCCAATACGCTGCCCAAATCCTGCCTGGTGGGCGCTAAGCACTACTGAGGGCGCAAAAGTCTTTGCTAAATGGTGCGCAAGAACCCGTTTCTTCGCACATTCTTAATTCTTTCGTTTTACTACCCCTTTCTTATCTAGTCTACCTTAATCCTCCCCCCTCCCTTTTCCTTTTTCCGTACCATATAACACCCATCGACGAAGCCATAGCCTTTAGCTACCCTATATAAGTCTAAAAATGCTCATAACAGCATTCCCCTGCCCGACTGCCGCAGTAATGCGTTGGAACTGTCTGGTAACTATGTATATAATCCGTATATAGCTGCGCAGGCACGCTGGATACCCTTCGGAGAGTTTAGTGGCACGTGCTATAACACGTGACCAGCCCAGCGCTTAAACAAAATAAATAAATAAATAAATAAATAAATATATAATACTCAATATTTATTTGATATTTTTTTATATTCTGAAAATCGATTAATAAAAAATAGATAAATGAGAATATGTATACTTATAATAGAAAACAAAATTTAGAGAATAATAATTCACCAAACACAATATAAATCCATCCATTTTCATTTCCATTTTATTTCCCCTTCAACTCCCCCCACCACCGGGGATGAGCCATTCTATATTATTAATTCTATACTCTATAGTCTAATTTTTGTACCTATTCATACATCCATACATGGGTAAGCAAGCCCATTTTCCGAAACCAGCTGGGGAGCCTATACGCAATCTATAAACATGAATCCCGATTTTCCAACGCCATTTCATATGCAGTCCATGGACATGAAATTCGAATTTCCAATACCGTCCTAAACACCATAAAGAAACAAATCATGTCCTTGTGGGCGTCCTCAAAAGTGTTTTTGGGGCGCTGCATTCATATGATCGCCCTGCGAAACGGGCGTACTGAAAGCATCCTGCCACCAACCGTCATCCCAAATCTCCGAGCCCATATCCATGCTGAAGTTTGAGAATTCGAGTCCTTGAGCTTGAGGAAGGAAGTCTGTGCTTACATTCCCCCCTCCATTTGTATTTGCATTGCCACTCCCATTTCCATTCACATTCGGAAATTTGTCGCTCGATGCATTACCGGAAGTTTCCGCAACGACCTTGGCGTCCCACCACTTCTTAAGCATTGCAAGCCTCTTTGCATTAGAATAGTATAGATCCACATCATCCGTCCCCGTTGCTCCAACGTCTAATCCCGCTTCGCTTTTGACATCCCCCCAAGTCTCTACTATTTTTCCTAGGACGTGTGAAAGATCTAATTGTTGACGAACCAAATGGACATCCCATTGTGGATCTTCGAAGACTGATAATCGATAGAGAACAACCATGCAGTGCGTCATGTGCATGTAGATGGGGAAAATTAATGATGTGTGATCTTTGCATGGGACGGAAAAGAAGAGATCAAACCATGATTTCACAGATCGGAAACAAATGCAGAGGGACTCTAAACGTTGGGAGTCTGGCATGTCGACCATAGCTTCTTTTGAAAGAGCCACTTCGTGTATGGTAAGTTCGGTATTGTATAGATACAGCAGAAAGGTTTCTATGGGCGGTTAGTCATGACTAGATATATCCACAGAAACAATCCCAGTTTTTAGCGTACCATTTCCACGAACTTCATCTGGGATTTGCTCTTTGAAGCTCTCCATTTGGCTGGTCAAGGCTTTGAGGTAGAAAAGAGCAGGTGCTTTAAAAGCTGCGTTTCCATCACCACTCGTATCGAGCCATGGAGCATCCTTCACGCGCTCTTGAATGAGCTGCAGGCGCACAATTTGAACCATTAATCTATCATGGGGAAACTCTAGATTTCTGGAGAGAACCTTCGCTGATTCCTCTGCATAGGGTGTCCATCGTAGAGTATCGATTCTTTGAAAATATAACGAGAAGCTGAATAAATATTAGAAGTGTGCACCGCATTCCTTTAGCGACAGCACGTACCTAGAGCTTAGCGAATAAAGGCAAAGCAAAGCCCTCTTTTCTTGATATGATCCAGCTGGGCGTAAAGCTGACTTTGGACATCCACGGGCATCAAAGTTCAACAGAAAACTTGGCGATTCCTTTGGTGTTTTGTTTAATCCCAGATCACATACTAATCCTATAGCAAGTTGAATTAAGCTACTCCACTATAGAGCAATAAGTCAGCCAATATTCCGCACTCGAAACACCGTAAGACAAAGAATGATGGCCTACAACCGGTCTTTGGTGGAAATGACAATGACTCCTACTCAATGTTAGTATTTTACTTTAAAACTGTTACACCCAATAGCCCAGATTGGCAGAAACAACAGTCAGCTCCCAATGTTTTGAACAGTACTTCGTCATTGAAAATGATTTGAATGTTCGAAATGATCTAATTATCGTAGTTTGACTCAGCAATAAAACACTTCTTATTGTCGGACTGTATTCCGGACTATTGGATACCCTGCTCCAAAAGCCTTGACTTCATACATACCATGCTATATAAATCAATAAACCCCATAGTAGATCGAGATTACGCTCACCCATAGTAATTAGTCTATGACTTAGAACTTGGCGGATATGCGTTCCCAGTGTGATTTGTGTCGAGGTCTTTTTTGTTGTAGCCATCACAATGGTCAACCACGAAAACGGATTTTCCTTCTTAAAGTCATGGATACTTGTATTCGGCGGTATAAAGATAAATGGGAGATATTTTATTGAATGGGTTCGGAAGTGGTAAAGTATGTTTTCTTCTTCCGTCGGTGATAATTCTAATTCAGGTGGGGTGAGAGAGATTGGAGACGATTCCGTGGGGATTTGAGTCGAAGAATGATCACCAGATGGATCACGATGCGGTCGTCCAATCGTTGGTACCGCTAGAGATGAATTTGTAGGGATAGAACTTAAAGGGCTTGCGTCGATAGCTCCAAGTCCCCTCACAGGAATCTTGCCAAAATCTGATCCGGCCTGATAGCTAAAACCTTGAGCACTATCCTGGGGGACCGGCGAGACAGCATGATCCGATGCTGTTGAAGAAGGCGTGCTTTGGCCTTGAGTAGCTGCGGTTAACAATGAAACTAGCCCGTCAAGTTTCCTCTCGAGCTCTGCGGTCTTCGCAGCTGTGGTTTTCTTCACCGGCTTTCGCCTCTCTATCCTGGTGATCGGTTGACAGTTTTTGTTCAATCGGTCGCATCTATTGATGGTCAGAATGCTCTCAGTCAAACCAATCAGTGAGAATATGAGAAAGAAATATTAAATCAGCCGATAGCGACCATCAGTCCGTTTCTGACCTGTATGCGAATCTCAAATTTTTTCGTGCTTGATAACTGGGGAACTTCATGTTCCAAAATCATCAAAAGAACATCCAAATATTCCCAAGTACCAACAAACATCACCACTGCCACTTAGCTAATAGAGACGACGTTTGTACATGGCAAAAAATCCCTCTTAAAATCTGGTGATCCTGCCAACATGGAACCGAAAGAATCACGTGACGTTATTATGTTACACACCTTTCACAAGCACCAACACCGTTTTTTTCCACACATTTAACTTTAGCCTTCGCACAATTGACGCAAGCCTTTCCGTGTTTCGATATCTTTGGTGTTGTACCCTCTTTCACAGGAGACTCTTCCATTCTTGTTCCCGCTCCGAGCGCGTAAGCCTTTCACTTGCTAGCTAGAGGCGTACGTACGACGAATTCGTAAGATCTAGTCAAGGAAAGAGGAGGCGTTCGGAGTTTTGATTGTTTATCTCTTCTTTCCTGATTTGCTCATGTACGGAAGAATGAAAAATGTACTGGAATCATTATGAATGACGGGATCTTGAATAGTAGATCAATGATCAAGATGGTCATTGCAATCCTCAAACGGTATTTTAGTCTGGTTTGAAACTCCGTGTCCGATCTACAGAGCTTCAACCTGAGCTTCAGCCCCGAGTAGTATTTTTTTTCGATTCTGTTAAATAATTTTGCTGCCTGTTGTCCAAATTTTTTTGACATGAAAAACCTTGTGTACTCGGACATGTCCGTTGCAATCCACAAAAGTATACAGCTGAAGTCCAAATAACCTTAGTCTACAGATAACCGATCCACTCAACTCGAATTCTCTACACTCTTGAGAGTTAAGCAATACGCAAGGCATTGACACATCTAACATTCACTCTAAGATACGAAGTATACCCCCTTAGCAACATTAAATTATGGTCAAATAATACTTAAAAGCTGCTTAGATTAACCTATATTGTAAAGATGTTTACTTGTTGAAATAATAGGGTTCCACAACTGATTTGAGTTGAGGTGAATAGATATAACGTAACTTGACTAGAAGTGGGTCATGTCATGATATGGGTCACAAAAATCATATTTTCCTATTTGACCTTGTCCTATATGCTACAGGGTGATCTACAACTATCACTAATCCAACTGAACTATCACTATCCTCTTCTTCTTCCATCTCCTCTTCTACCTGATCAATTTGACGCTTGGATGGTCTACCACGTCGTCGTTTTAGTAAAGGTGTCTGTTCAGCCTCCTCGATAATTTTCAATACTTCCTCAGTACTAAATACAAATTTACCTTTTAATTTTATTCTCTTTCCATTTTTTCGTTTCTTTCGTGTCTCAAGTAACTCTTTATGTTCTTGAAGTTCCTTTCGAAGAATAGCATTTTCAGCATTTAAGCTTTCAATCTGATGAGTAATTCGCTTTGCATATCTCTATACGGGAGAAGTAGGCAGATTATTAGCAGATAAAGCTGAATTGAATATCTGATTTGCTTGTCGTAGCTCAATATCATTTGGGGGAGAGCTATTAAGTAAAGAAAGATCTAGATCTTCTGGATTTGATGGTGTATTTGGAGTGGAAGGTAGTGGTAAAAGCGGGGCTGGAAGATTATTCAGAACTTGACGAGGACTAAATGGATTCAAACCTGCCCCTTTCCATCCGCTTTTGATATTTTGATAAGTAAGACCTTTTTCCCTTATCTTCTGAAAAAGCTGTACCCAATCAGATCGTTGTATTCGTTGTATTCCTACTCGAGAGTATCGATCAACCTCTTGGGCATGATATCGCTTCATTGGCCCATACACTCCAACATCCAATGGCTGAAGTAGATGCGAGCAATGAGGTGGTAGAATAAGAAGATCAATCTCCTTTTCAATACAGAAAGCAATCAAACTTCCTGTAATATGACTGGAATGACCATCCATAATCAATAATCGAGGCTGATCACCTGATATTTTTTGAGATTCTGGCTCAAAAACCTTACGTATCCATTCCAAGCCATGACTATTAGAAGTCCATCCACTATTGCTTGTTGAGAAATACCAATTTGGAGGAGTATAGTAGGAATCCATGCAGTATTGGTATTCTGAGCCTTGAAAATGATCATGGGAGGTAAAGAGCCTCCATCTGCATTAGCACATTCCAATACAGTTATCCATTCTTGCTTTCCTGCTGTAACCTTCCAATTCGATTTGAGAGTAGAATCTACGATTATACGTGTTGATTCTGTTTCTCCAACTGCATATCCTGTCTCATCCATATTATATATATTCTTGAGTTCATATGTTGAAAACCACGCTGATATTGTTTCAAATGTGGCTTCTTTATGCCTTGCAGATTCCAATTTGCGAGAATAAGTTCCTTTGAGTTTAGGATATCGATCTAAGAATCTATAGATCCATCGTTGACCTATATGATCTGATTGAAAGGATGGAGGGGTAGATGATGACGCGAAAATGACGCGTTGATTCAGAATTTCTTGGGCCATTTCTTTCAACAACCCAGGAGTTGCAGGGTATCCAGTAGCTGTCAATCGTGAGATCCATCGTACTAGAGTCTTCTCTTCCGCGTTGGAAAGTTTTTGAAAGGATTCGTGAGATTGAGAGCGTGATTGTCGTCCGGCCATTCGATTTATTAAGGTTGACTTCGGAATCTTAAAATGAATAGCAGCACTTCGAATTGAAGTAAATTGTTTATCTTTTAGACTTTCTATAGCCTTTTGAATATTATCTTCCGATTCACTACGATTTAATGACTTTCGATCCATTGTGTGTTGAATAAACGCGTAAAATAAAGAAATGAGGGGGTGATTTTGACCCATATCATGACATGACCCACTTCTAGTCAAGTTACGTTACAAAAAATATATATAAAAGATTTGTTATTAATTACTTCCCGAGCTCCTAAACTCCAAACCCAAACTGGAAAATTATAAACGATAAACTTCAAAGGAGGGTATTTGTACTATGCCACCATTATCCCTATATAGATTTCCCCCTTTCCATTACCGGATCATGCACGCTCTTAATCAAATGTCCAACAAACCAAAGGAATATAACAGTCATACAAGACATGTCCATCATCTCATTCCCGAAACCCATCTAATCAACTCTAACCGGATACCTCTCCCTCAGAAGTCCACCATATTTATAAATAAAAAATGGCGCCGGAATCAAACTTAGTCCAATGAATCCCAGAACACTATTTCCCCATCCCAGCCCAAGGTTATTATACAATGGTTTACCGGCTAACGGCAAGAAAGCAGCAAACACGCAACGAATAGCCGTGAGTCCAGCCATGGCAGATGCTGCATATTGTTTACCAGTATCGATGTAATATGTTTGGATACCAGCAAATACACCCATTGTTCCGAAACCAAAAGGTATTAGTCCAAGAATTGGAACGATCCAATGAACGCGGTAATAGGATGTCCAACCATACCAGAAGAAGGAACCAGGGATGAAGAAAGCGAAGAAGAGACCGTTACGAAGGCGAAACTCGGGTTGATATACCCCGTTATTTTTCTTGGTTAATGCAATAATTGTGGGGTCTGAAGTTTTGGCAACGGTGAACATGCCGAGGAAGAAACCAAAGCCGAGTCCTAGATATGCTAGCGAGGCAATTTCGATGGAGAATCCGTAGATCTCTTCGAAGACTTGAGCGATGGATGTGAGGAGGAGGTAGATGAGTCCGAAGATGAAGGACATCCAAAGGGCTAAAAGAGGGAGAATAGGGGAGGAAAACATCATGCGGAAGGGCCTGGCTATGCCCGTTAAAAGCACTGCTTTGAATTTCAACGCCGCGGCTGGTTTCTTGGCATCATATGCGGAGAGAAGATCTGGATTCCCTGTTTCCTTGCGAAGAGCAATGGTTTTGCGACGAATGAGGACGGAGGCTGATGTTTCTTTTCCGACGATCACATAGAAGATGGAGAGAGCGGCGCAGGCAACTAGAAGTACCCAGTATACCCAGCGCCATCCTGCGCGTTGCGCGATGAATCCTCCGATTACAGGACCAAGGACGGGACCGAAGAGTGGCCCCATCACGAACATGGCTTGGGCTTTTCCACGTTGTTGAATGGGGAATAAATCTGCGACGACACCACCGCCAATAGCGAGACATGCGGATCCTCCCAGACCGGCGAAGAAGCGGAAGAGAATTAGTACGTGGATGTTTGGTGCGAGTGCACATCCGAGTTGCCTGTGATGAAAATGTATGAGTAGTGATTCAACCGGACGTAAGTGAATATGTAGGATTAAACTTACCATATTGTTAGAAGAAAATTGCAATACATCAAAATTGGCTGACGTCCATAGATTTCACTTAGTGGCGACAAAATTAGTGGTCCAGCTGCGAATCCAAAGATAAACATGCTGACAACAAATGTGTCTAGAATATCGGAAGTGGTGCCAAACTCTTTATTCATGAGAGTTATTCCAGGCGCGACAATTGATGAAGATAGAGGACTATAATATTTTAGCTATTGCTACGGAATGAGGTAGGATTATCAAACATACCTCAAGAATGTAATCAGACTGACAGAGGCCAGCATTAGCCATTTGTTCTTGTCTGGAAGATTCCTTGTAGAGGTCAGTATAACCCGTGGCTACCACTGCTTCGATACACATACCTCGGATGTGCTGGATCATCTTGCCCCGTCCATCCCACCAAGTTCTTCTCCATATCCATCTCTGGGAATATTTCCTTTGGTGGTCCTCCAGGCCCGCCAGGTCCTGCTGGCCCTGCTGGTCCCAGAGGTTTCGGTGGTTCTTTAGTTTCTTTGAATTCCACTGGAGTCGTCGTTGACGATGCTGAAGGTGCAGCAAGTGTTTCTACAGAATCATCCAAGGAAATCTCCTCAGGAGGAGGGGAACGTCTCAAATTCCTAATCGACATCATTTTGAACAAACCCTGCGTGTGTTTAAAACTCTTCGTGCTCTTTGTACTCTGTTGCCTTGCGATTGACGGAGCCTCTCGTATTGATGGTTCCGTTTCGGTATATGTAGAACCTGAGTTCAAAGTTTTCAACTCCAAACTATCTTTCCTCTCCATCTTTCCTTCGTAAGAATCTTCGTAAATTGATGAGGTAAAATCCCGGGCTGTTTCTAATGCTGAATTGTAGGTTGAAGTTTCCACGTCATATCCGTAGGGAATGTCTAAATAATAATGGTAATCATAATCTTCCGGATTATAAGGATACTCGTATAGCGTATCTCTCTTCTCGGGTTGAGCCATGCCTTCAATGGGTAGATGATGTCTAAGGTATGCAATGCAGTGGAGACGGAATACCGGTAATACAGAATCAGGAAAAGAACGTGGGATCAAGCAGATAGTAGTAATTTCCGCCTTTTAGAAAATCGTACTATTGGATCCATCCTCTTACTAAATAGGTATTTTGGCTTGAATACAACTGCAGATTGGATGTGCGTAGCTTGCCCGTGCAGACGGGACTTTACACTTCAACTACTTCAGATTAATATGTGAAATCGCGGACAAGCTACACACCGAACGACGAACTTTGGATTTCATTGGACGAGGCATGCAAATCTGCAGTTAAACTCTGAAGCTGCTACGAGGAAAGGTGTTGAAGGTTGTGAAGAAGATATAAGATCGGAGACCAAAGCGACCGAGCACCGATATCTTGTAGTTTCAGGTGCTCGATACTACTCGAGCCTAATGGCACTAATGAAACTAGAACATGTGGAAATGATCTAAACAATGAAGATTTGATACGGCTATGGGCATGTCTCCATGTAAAGCACAGACATGTTTCATGATTGCTGAATCAAAGAGTTTGTTTGTTTTAAAAAGAATTGAAGCTCTTCCATAACCTTACATCCATTCTTCTCTGACAGTTAACCGCAAGCTGTAATCGCTGAATGAGTTGATACAAGACGTGTCATCAATCTAAATTCGAGTGCGGCTTTCTTCATTGTTGACCAGATTCTTCAGATTTCGCGTGAAGAAGAATTGGCGATGATCCGCGCAAGCAAAGATGATCTGAGCCCAGTTCGGTAGTAAACAAGCTAAAGCCTGCTGCAGATCATCAACTAAAACACGGGACAAGCACAGACCTCGCAAGTTTGAACCTCCTTCATAAAAAGAAGGGCCCTGGTGGCCTTATCTCGTATTCCTGTGCAAAATAAATCGAAGATAGCATAGGAGAGAGCATTAACATTGCCCGTCTAGGTGGCGATATCTATACCTAGATAGTTCGATTCGGGTTTCTCGTCGTCGCGCAGCATATCTGCTGATAGTGACATCAGTTACTGTACCAAAAGATCCAGTGCGAATAGATTTAAGCGGCTGATCTATGGCGTGCTCTTTCCATGATACAATTGCGCAATTCGGTAGCAGCCACCTGTAGAATCCCGGTTTTACTCCGTCTCCTGATTACCTTTGCAGGGCCTTCGCCTCCATAGTATTCGGTGCCGAATGATATTGCAAGATTACTTTACGTCCTTCAATCTATGTATCGAAAAGTTTCATGATGTGAGTGGAATCCAAAATTTTCCTTGTCATTGAAATCAATTGTTGGCCGCAGGAAATAAAGTCTTATGAAACAGCCGTTACCCCAAAAGAAACTCCACATTCATTTGAAATTTGTGAAGTGGAGTTCAAGAATGTACACCTAGAAGACTTCTTGAAATGTCGAATATTGTTTAGCATAACGAAGAGATTAGGTTATCATAAGGCCAAGCTAATTGATTGAATCTGGGCTTACTAGATAGATATTGATGGCCCCGGACTCTCTGATGCGAATTCTTGGAGACTACACCTAAAGAAAAAATCGAAAATTTTCAAGCGATGCATCATGTAAATTCAGAAGAGCCACGATGCGGAGAAGTTTTCTCAAGACGGTCAAAACCAGTCAGCCCCGAAACCGCGCTTCTCCAAGTTTATGACATTCGGTTGCACTTGAGGAGAGATCTCTCCAAGACCTACGGCTCAGATACTAATCACTAAAATAGTATGTTTGTAAGTATTCCCAAAATTTCAAACGAGTCATTGGAAGAGAATATACTTAGACAACGATTTATTCCCTAGAGTACTTAGCATTGTTGACGGCGATAGTATGAGGAGCACTGAAAAGCAGATCTATGTCCTTCATAGATTATATAGGATATTTCGTAAATAAGAAAAAATGCGGAATGATGAACTGATGTATTGTTTGTTCTCCAATATCATCCTGCAAAGCGTGAAGTTTGAAGAGAAAGTTCCAATGGTAACCTAATGTCAACCAGGAAGAAGCTGCCGGACGGATACGGCATGATTTAAGAGAGTGTTGTCCGTTAAGTGAAAAGGCGAAAAGCGAAAATCGAAAATCGAAAATCGAAAAAATAAAAAAGTAAATAGGCGAAAAGATGAAAAAGAAACGAAAAGAAGCGAATTCATTTCAGTATAATACAGTATAGTATATGTTACGAGGTTTGCCGTCTAGATCACGTGGAAGTGCTCTAGGCTCTCGAGGTGGTTTATAACTAGGCGTCAAGCAGGGACTTTAAGTAATGACAATAATGGTATGCAATTCGTAACTAATAGTAGAGTATACTAAATGATTGATCTTGAGCACGAAGCTCTACAATAAGGGAATCCTTCCTAGCTATATAGATCTTCGTACTCCCTATCCCATCGCTCCCACTTGATCTGAGTTGATGGGATCGATGGGAATCCTTCCCATCGCTCCCACTTGATTTAAATCGGTGGGATCGGTGGGAATCATATAATAACAGAGTCTGTGCTCTTCAGATCCTCACATGACCTTAATTCCATACTAATTTGATTGAATCGCATCTCATAAGCACACGATCGGTTACTGTAAGATCCGTGATCGTAACAATTATATTGAAATGAATTTGCTTCTTTTCACTTTTTCATTTATTCACTTTTTCACTTTTTCGATTTTCGATTTTCGCTTTTCGCTTTTTCATTTAACGGACAACACTCTCTTAAATCATGCCGTAGGACGGAGCGGAAATATGTTTCCCCGTACCATGTAAATAATTTCTCGTGGTGAAAGTTAAGTAAAGGCGCCGAGAATAACAACCAACTAACGAATAAGAGAGTTTATATTCATTATGCTTCGGCCGAAGCCTGGCAAGTGCCTGCTCTGTTCCTTTAGAGCAGCTCAAAATACTGTGAGCCAAAAATGGCCCAGCAGAGCTTTGTCGATGAGAAGCAGATTACCCAGTCGACCAAATCGCATGAGTCTGGCTGGCGCAGGAAAAGTTAGCTCTTCACCGACGAGAGAGGGACCTGCAAGACGAAAACAAGATGGACCATTTGGAGGAATGAATATGCGAGAGGCAAAAATACGTGGAGTACCGGAACGGCCATCGGCAGCACAAGAACGACGAACATCGAGGCTTGATCGCAGGGATCGGGATGATAAAAAAGACAGAGGGTTTCATGCATTAAAGATGCAGAGCGCTCTTGCGCCAGTTTCATACGTAAGGAGGACGGATATAAAAGAGAGGATGAATGAAGTGCAGAGTTTTGAGCAATTTGCGCTGTTGGACAGTGTGAAGCAGGCAATTTACCAACAGGCTCTTCCGGAACTCAAAGAACATATTCCCACACCCGTACAGAGAATTGCAGTGCCAGCGTTACTTGGCGATCAGCAAGATAAGAGACCGAAGAGCGAGATGGAGCAATATTTGATAGCTGCGGAAACTGGATCAGGGAAAACGTTGTCATATTTAATACCCACGATCAATGCCATCAAAGTTGCCGAAGCGAAGGATATTGAGGTGCAGGCTTACGAGAAAGAGTTACAAGAGGAGAAACTACGACAAAATAACTTAACATTGGTCTCACCTCCTTTGTCGAATATGCCACATCCTACTACAGGCAGACCAAGAGCTATCATACTTGTGCCGACCTCTGAATTAGTAACCCAGGTTGGAACACTTTTGAAGTCATTTTCGCATACGGTCAAATTTAAAGCGGCTATGATATCATCTAGTTTCTCTGGAAAAGTCATCCGTAACCGTCTATTTTCTCCATCCGGAATCGATATACTTGTATCTACACCTCATCTTCTCTCCTCAATTGCAGACTCCGACCCTAACATCTTATCTCGTGTCACCCATCTCGTAATTGATGAAGCCGATTCTCTCCTAGATCGAGGGTTCTCACCATTTACATCAGCCATCATCGATCGTGCTACTCCGTCTCTTGAAAAGCTCGTTCTCTGCTCCGCTACTATTCCCCGCTCTCTTGACTCATTCCTTCGCAAACGATTCCCATATATAAACCGTCTCGTCACACCAAACCTACATGCTATTCCTCGACGTGTTCAACTTGGCGTTGTTGACGTTGAACGTGACCCATATCGTAACAACAAGAACCTCGCTTGCGCGGATACTATATGGTCCATTGGTAAGGCAGCTGCTGAACACGATGGACCTGTCAAGGGATCAATGGATGTAAAGCGTATCCTAGTTTTTGTTAACGAGCGCGAGAAAACCGAGGAAGTAGCTGAATATCTTGTATCCAAGGGTGTGGATGCAATTGCTCTGTCTCGTGATACCCCCGAGCAACGTCAGAGTGAGATGCTAGCATCTTTCACCTCGCCGGCGAAGCTGAGCGTGGAGAAACCAGGGTCTCACCCTGGATCTCTATCAGAAAACCAACCTAACTACGTACCATTTGGAGGGGTTGCTCCTCCAGTAAAAAGGCGATTACCTAATACCAAAGTTCTAGTTACCACTGATTTGGGCTCTAGAGGTATTGATACGGTGGCTGTGAGACACGTTATTTTATACGATGTGCCGCATTCTACAATCGATTTCATCCATAGATTGGGCAGAACCGGACGCATGGGGAGAAGAGGAAGAGGTATAGTTTTGGTTGGCAAGGGAGACAGAAGGGATGTTGTCAAAGAAGTTAGAGACGGAATGTTCGAGGGCAAGGCTTTGATCTAGATAAAAAGGATTGTATAAATATGAATAGATGGCATAATGTGTATAGCATAAGATGGGTTCTGGGAAATTGGTTCGTGGCTACTGGATGAGATGTCGTCCACATATACATCCATGACCATGGTATGGAAAGATTACGATCACCAGGATGTAGAAATAAAGTTCTTATCCGTGTGGATTAGATAAAAGATTAAAGTAGATCTCAACAACATAAATACACATCTTCAAGATATTAAGACTATCTTTACTATCTTTTACATAGTATAATAAGTATAGCATACCTGCTGTGATATACACACTACTATCTAAACCATCGATAAATGCCCTCTGCGCATTTTACTCCTCCGGAATAGTTTGAAGAGTATACATCATGACTATTTCTTAAGGCCTATTCATTCTATGACTCTTCATTCTGGATCGAGGCGCTGCCCTATTATTGGAAACGCGGCGAAATAGGGACATAAGTGGTGCGGTAAGCAGCGAAAGTGGTGAAAATGGAATTAATATACAGAAAGTCGAGTAGTGATTTTCGGATGGATAACCTTATGCGCGAGTGATCATTTTTATGATGGTCATGATCAAAGATAAAAGCTGACTGAGGCTTAGAAACTTCAAGAATTTGTGAATGATACGCCTTCGAGCTTTTATGGTTTATTAGATAAGAATCTATATATCCGCGCGGGATTGCGCAGCATGGTTGGAGTGGCCCTCGATCTGTCGTCGCAATTGCAGAACCTGGTGAATACAGGATGAAGGTTGGTTGGCGCTTACATAAGGCACTCAGACCATGAAGGACCAAACAAACGCTTACATAACAATCCAACATGTTTTTGCCTTGATTTCATTGACATATTTGACATGCTTGTAAACATGGCAAAATACACGGCGGAAGACATGAGAAGAAACCTCTGTTTTCTAGGTCCTGACTCCTTGGCCGAATTGTGGGGCTAGGAATTGCTCGCCGAGTGCGAATGTGGTTGAGCGACGAACACATATGCACCAGTATTTTGGTTATTGCGGGAACCAGCAGCTAGGCAAGCTGACGTAGCTGAACGAGTAGTGGGCCTTCAATGAATTGGGCCTTCAATGGATTGAGCCTCCACGGAAGCTTGTCTGCCACCACATGCGCAAGGCTGGAGACTGTACTCATAAAATGAGGCCCTCCACAGTTAAGTCATTTTCATGATTCTACCTCCTGGGTTCTATCAACAGGATCGTGACCAGTGATGTGGCCGTAAGCGCACTGCAGTCAGATGCTAAGCCTCACTTGGTCTGTTCAACAGCCACAGGAAACACAGGATTCCAATCGGTCATGACCGGTCAATTTTATGGTTGATTGGGAAAATGAAGCAATGAGACGTCTACATACCAACATGTTTTCGAACATAAAAGTTGCAATCCATGACTCTATCGGCAACATCACTGCACACCCTTCTCCCTTCACATTTCCATCTAAGAAGTGACAAACATTGCTATATGATCAGCAGGGTGTGTCCTCCTTTTACTCATATTACTTTGGACTTTACGATTATAAAAACATACCACAGAATCTTATAATATCGATAGCATCTCTACTTATTGAATACTCCTGCCCCTCAAACAAACTGCGCGAAGGGACTATTTTCCCTTCAACGCAATCATGAACGACTCCGTTCCTCACAACACGCTAGGAAGTCCCGGGTATCATACAGCCGGAGATCACATCGGACAAACACAATATGGATACCCACAACCCCATATTGTCGACATGTTCTTCCCGGGATTTTCAATCTTCTCAACTGCCCTAAAGAACTACACCGCAGTCGACCTCAACATTTACATTCCAGTACTCATGATTCTTGGCATACTAATCTTCTGTTGGCAATATGTTGAAACGTGGTTTTGGATCGAACTCGATGCCCATTTCATGTCATCTGCTGATATCCGCATCGACGATGAAATGTACAATATGGTAATGGCATGGGTATCCGAACAGCCATTTGCACAACGGTCTCGTCGATTCGTCGCCAATACCAACTTAAATAGTCGTACGTGGTTCATTTGGCAAAACGAAAATGAGGAGGAAGAGGAAGTGAACGATGACGACTTTGAGCTTGATGAGGAGGAAAATCCTATCCCTAAGAAGGCGTCGGAGAAAGAGAAGAAGGTTAGATTTACGCCAAGCTTCGGAACTCATTATTTTTGGTACAAAAGAAGATTGTTACAGTTTCGCCGCTCGCAGAGTGCGCCAATGACTAATTCTACTGCGAGCGAAAGGGAGGAAATCTCAATTTCTTCTTTCGGACGGAATCCTCGCATTCTCAAGGAATTACTCGATGAATGTCGCCAATCATTTTCTAAGAACGATGAGAATCGAACGATTATCTACAGAGGTGGCTCGAAGTCTGGCTCTTTTGGAGAACCTGGCTGGACGCGTCTTGTTTCGCGTATCTCACGCCCATTCTCCACAGTCGTTCTGGATGAAGTCGTCAAGCAGAAAGTCATTGCTGATATGAAAGATTATCTTCATCCATTTACCCGACGTTGGTATTCTAACCGGGGTATCCCGTACCGCCGTGGATATTTGCTCCATGGACCACCTGGAACAGGGAAAAGTTCTCTTAGCTTCGCAATTGCAGGATATTTCAAGCTTAAGATTTATATTGTTTCTTTAAATTCCGGATCTATGAGCGAGGAGACTTTAAGTACACTGTTCGCCGAGCTTCCCAAACAGTGTGTTGTTCTTCTTGAAGATATTGATACAGCTGGCCTTACCCACACTCGTGATGAAGATAAAGAGGATGATGACTATGAAGAATTCGACCCTAAATCTCCGTTGGCCAGGGCAACTAGGACTCTGAAAGCTATGACAAAGAAAAATAGCAACAAGGAGGAATCAGGGAAGGTCTCTTTGAGTGCGTTACTCAATGTGATTGATGGAGTCGCATCACAAGAAGGAAGAATTCTCATCATGACAACAAATCATATCGAAAAGTTGGACGAGGCACTTATCAGGCCAGGAAGAGTTGATATGACGGTTCATTTTGACCTAGCTACTAAGGACAACATGGAACAAATATTCCGAGGTATTTATGCAACTCTTGAGGGCGATTATCCTGAGCCCAAGGGTTCTGAAAGTGGGTATTCTGCTTCTGGTAGTGTTAAATCTGGCAGTTCGAGAGGGAGAAGTTCGGGTAGTGAAGCATCAAGTAGCGGGAGGGGTGTGCACAAGAAAAAACCTACGAGTGCATCGCGGGAAAGGAGGGTACAGGCGGAACTAGATCGAATTATCGCGGCGGAGGAGGAACAAAGAAGAATTGAGGATGAAGAAAGGGTAGCAAAATTAGCCAAGCTATTTAGTGAGAAAGTTCCCGCGGGAAAGTTTAGTCCAGCGGAGATTCAAGGGTATTTGCTGAAGCATAAAAGGAGTGCGGAAGACGCAGTTGAGGGTGCGGAGCAATGGGCAAAGGAAAGAGAAGAAGAGAAAGAGAGGGCCAAGTTGAAGGAGAGTGAGGACAGGGAAAGGAGAGAAAAGGAAAAGGCAAAATTAGAGTCGGAGATTGAGAGGTTGAAGAAAGAAAAGCAGGAAGCCGAGAAAGAGGATGACTGGGAAGGTGGAATTGACAAAGTATTAAATGAAGTCGAAACTGTCAAGGGAAAGAACGAGACTATAAAGAAAGAGGTGGAGGCATTCAAGGAGGAAGTACTAGGCGGGATGGGGAAGAAGATTCAGGAGATAGAGATTGAGAGTATTAAATTGAAGGGTAGTGAAAGGGAAAATAAGGAGAAAGCCACAGAGGAGCAGACGGTTGAGTATGCGGAATCTGGCCCTCAAACTGATCCAGATGAGATTCTTGTCTAGAGGGTCGATACGAGAATAGATATCAGGAGAGCGGGGTTATATTTGAAGGATATTGATAGGTCATCTGTTGGTATTGTTTGGCGTTAATTGGAAGGGGAGTGTAGTTGTATTAATGAGGAAATCCATTACGAGGTATAACCTTACTGGTATGAGAGTGTATTCTTTTCCGTCCCCTAAATTAGTGGACCAAATAGTGACTTGCTAGAAGATTCTAGTGCTGTATGTGGAAGAAGCTAGGCGGCGACAAGCGATAACATTATTCGTACCTAGATCAGATAGTTAGTGTGTTTGCAGTTGTAAACAAATATATTTGGCAAATATTAGATAGATAGTTGGAATAGGTATTATAACAAGAATAGAAGCTTTCCAATCAATACTTTGTCAGATCTTAACCTTATGTGGTCCCATTTATTAGACGCTCGCATAATTGTTAAGGTTACAGACTTATTACAGTAGTAGGGTTGGTGGTGAATGTTGTGTATCGATGAATTTTAAAGTTGGCATGCCCTAAATGCGGGGGGGGCGGTAAATAAATTGAATTATGGATTTGATTGGAAGGAACTAATTATGAGCTGAGAAGAGAAGTTGGATCGTGTTATCAATGAGGTGGTTGGGGTTAGTGTTGGTAGGTAATCAATGATCTAATTGTTGGTAAGGTTAATATCTGATTTGAAAATTGCCTATATATAGAATTATTAATATTTCCAATTTATTCTATGGAATTTTAAACTGTATATTATTTTCTTTGTAACTTATACGGTTATATAGAACTATATAATTACTTCCTATTACGGTAAAGATTTCAGGTGGCGGCATTTATTTATTTATTTATTTATATATTTATCTATTTATCTATTCATCTATTTATTGAATTGTTTATTACCTATCCCAGTAACTCACTTACCTATGCACCCTCCAATCTTCAGGCTACTCCCGCTTCCTAATCACGCTAATGGAAGAACAATCAGGCGTGCCTACCCTTATACCCATAACCTTATTTACTTCGAGGTTCATTAAGGATTTATTAGAAGAAAATCTCAACAACAAGGCAAAAGAGAGTGACTTGCATGTTCTATTAAGACTTACAGTTACACATTATCAAAAGTCTCAAGATTCCCTTCTTTGAGAAAATCATTTCCATTACGATTCTTTCTCAAATGATCTCAGTCATTCCTTTTTCAAACTTAACCCACCCGTCCTAAAATACAATCAATTTAATCAAATCGCATTACCGGGGGACTTTGATGCTCACGAAACTTTCCATTTGATTCTTCTACCATCGGCGTATTTAGAGCAGCAAAGGCTGCTCGCATTCACGACGTCTTCCGCAAAGAAAAGAAAGCTTTCCCCGCAGATTGTACCAGGCATAGAAACCGATAGAGGTCCTGATTTCCCCATATCATCGGTGGAAGGTCGCGGATCACAATCCCCCACCGACCTGCCTTTATTCGACACTTCTGCCCAAGAAATTCACCGTGCGGAATCTCTACCCTCAAATATCGTACCCTCGCATCTGCAAACATCTTCGACCCTTCCTGCTGGAGACTGTATCTCTTCTGCCGCCAGCTCACCGAGCGCAGCCTACGCGGGTCTATCGATAGATAGCGATAAAGGCGGGGAATCTACTAGTAGCAAAAATCGAAGAAGATTTCCCTCCGAGCCCTTCGAATCAGAGCAGCAAGGAAAATCTCCAAGACAGAGGGCCATTATGGGAGGCGCAGAAGACGCACCGCACAGGTCATCATCACCGTTAAAAAGACCAGCCTCGGAATTGGAACCAGATGCACCGTCGTCAAGCCAAAAGGAAGATGTCGACATGGTCATGGTTCCGGACGCAGACGAAGACGCAGAGAATGCTATTGCAGCTCCAACTGCAGTCAGAGCAGCATCAATCGATATGCTGAGAGATGGAGCTACTACCGAAGCGAGTGCCAATTCCGGATCGGCTACGGAGAATGCTCCATTCAATGGTATTATCCATCCGTGTTGTTTGTGAATGAAATTGCTGACATGTACATACATGCAGACCCTAAGTCAGAAGTCCCACCGATCGACTTTCAGGTTTCGACTGTAACAACATTGTGCAGAGCAGAGAGCGAGCGACAACGCAGCGAAGGGCGTGAAGGAGACAAGACATTCCTAGTTTCCCGGAAGTGGCTTGACAGAGTCATCTCGAGAACCTCTGAAGCTAGAGCGAAGAGCAAGGAAGCCTTGGAGGAAGAAATTGGGCCAATTGATAACTCTGACATCATTCAACAAATTATCCCTCAACCGGGTCGGGAAGATTTCGTTCAACTCAAGCATGGCATCGGGGAAGACCTTTTCGAGTTGTTTCCGGTTGACGCGTGGGAAATGGTTCTGGAATGGTATGGCTTGATGAAGGGCACAAAAGCAGTTGTTCGATTTGCACACAACACAAACCCGGACAAGAGTCCTGACGCCATACCGAACGTGGCCTACGAATATCATCCTCCAGTTTTTCGCATACACCGTGTATGGTCCGAACTTGGCAGCAGGGTGGATGCAACCACAAAGTCGGAAAATCCGGATGCGCCTGTAATTGTCGCAAGCCGATCAATGAGAATGCATGACTTCTTAAAACTTGTAAAGGAGGTTGCACGGATCCCCATGAAGCAAAAGATACGTCTTTGGAGAGTGCCAAGAACGTTGCCTGCCGCTGAGCCAGGTGTATCAACGGCTGCTGGTAACTCTACTCCTCCTGCGTCCAGACCTGGTACGCCAGCGGCTGATGGCAATGCCACAAGCCCCGAGCCACAAGATTCATGGAAGAAGTTATTGTTGGATGTAACAGAATTTACTAAGGTGGAGAGAGATTCGGGTAGAATTAAGGTTGACTTCGAGGATTCGACTGTGAATGAGAATTACAATGGCCGATCGGATTTGGATTTCTGTGGCCTCGGTGATGACCAAGCAATCGTTGTTGATGAACTAGTTGAAGGCAAAGACGGCTACGTCTCGAACACAAAGCCGTCGCCGAACGGCAAGCTCAACGGTGCCGGGCGTAAAAGCAATTCCAGTTTCATCGTTAGCAGCCAAAATAACAGTGGCCGCAATAGCCCAGCACCGTCATCTGGATACAACCTTCGTTCTTCCAATCGAAGATCGAAGAATGGGCGGACGCCAGGAACTGTCGGCCTTAGTAACCTTGGAAACACATGTTACATGAATTCCGCTCTTCAGTGTGTTCGAAGTGTGGAAGAGCTAACCAAGTATTTCTTGAATGCTTCGTACAAGGCAGAGCTCAATGGCGATAATCCTCTTGGTCATGGAGGTGCTGTGGCGGAGTCATATGCGGATCTCCTAAGGGACATATACAAGGAACCTCCTCCTATCTCAGTCCAACCGCGCTACTTTAAGAACACTGTCAGCAGATTTGCCACGCAATTCTCAGGATATGGTCAACAAGATTCTCAGGAATTTATTGGATTTTTGCTTGATGGCCTCCAAGAAGATCTCAGCAGAGTGAAGAAGAAGCCGTATATTGAGAAGCCCGATTCAACTGATGAAATGATCGGAAACCCGGAAGCAATCAGAGAGATGGCCACGAAGGTCTGGGATATCACAAAGCAACGAGATGATTCGGTAATCGCAGATTTATTCACTGGCATGTACAAGTCCACTCTTGTCTGTCCACAGTGTGACAAGGTCAGCATCACTTTCGATCCTTTCAACAACATGACTTTACAACTCCCGATTGAAAATATGTGGACCCGTACCGTCGCTTTCTTTCCACTCAATGATAGACCAGTCTCCATTGCTGTCGAGATCGACAAACATGCAAGCTTTGGGACACTTAAACGTTGGGTCAGCAAAAAGGTCGGAGTTCCAGTGGAGAGATTGTTTGCTTGTGAGGTGTATGAGGGGAAATTCTACAAATGGTACCATGATCATCTTCTTCCCTCAGAAGCCGTTGAAAACAGCAAAGATTTGGTTACGCTATTCGAATTGGAGGCGCCACCCACAAATTTGCCTAAGCCTGAGAAAGTCAAACATAATACATTTGGCAAGAACAATTCCGAAGTTGATGAACATTTACCTTGGGATTCCCCCGAGGCTGAGAGATTACTCGTTCCCGTGTTTTATCGTCGTCTCAAGCACGGATGGAACAAGAAAAATAATTCATGGGACATCACAACCACTCCTCATTTTATAGTAGTTAATCCTCAAGAGGTATGATATTCCTAGCTTTGTCACCTTAAAATTTTTACTTTCGGACCATTGACATTTATGACAGGCACGAAGTGAAGCAGCAATCAGGCGAAAGATTTTAGAAAAGGTTGCAACGTTTACCACGTGGCCCCGTTTCAATGATGAAGACGATCCTTCGAGCGCGTCTGAAAGTATCGACCCAGACCTAGTCGTCACTACTGGTTCTGATGCAGACTCGTCCGGAGACGGTAAATTTGTTGCTCATTCTTTGGATGGTGAAGACGAATTGGTCGACGTCGCTATGAAAGATTCTAACTCTGCTCGTGAACCTGTTGAGGATCGACCCGCGTAAGTTGTCTTCTTCTGTACTTGCTACACCAAACTAATCACCTGATAGTGCTCCTCTAAAAGCCTTCAACACTCGTCGACCAAGATGGCTGGATCCGGCAGAATTCCTCTCAGGAGAACTGCAGAATCTTTTTGAAATCTCCTACATCGCTGATTCACACGGAGGCATGCCAACAGCTTGGGGTGTGAATATTGAAACCAACACTTACCCAAAGATATCTGAAAGGAACCCGCAAGTACACCAGATTAATGGGGATGATACCTCCAACGAATATGATGCTATAGACAGCAGAGCTGGATCTATTTCCAGTAGGTCCAGTAAGGAAAGCAACGATGATATTAATGGCTTTGCGCCAGCACCAACGAGGATGGCTGAAGAGTCGAGTGATGAAGATGATCTCAATCAGATTTCTCCTCCCAGAGTAAGTCATGCAATTTCACAAGCGTTTCTAAGGTGTTTCTTTTTGCTTGGAAAGTAGTTCCTCGAAGTATAAAGATGCTAATTCACAAATAGGCTCTTCCAGTCCGGCCGGCTCCAAAATCTGGCGGCAGGGTAGGTCCGAAAAACAAACGTCGCAATCGTAACATGAAGACTTACTCAAAGAAGGGCAAATTAGCTGCAAAGAAGCGGCCACAGCTTGAGGTTGATTCAGAACAAGATGCTCCTGATGATGGTCCTCTGATTCGTCTTGGTGAAGGACTTGTTGTTGATTGGAATGATGATGCATGGGATACTTTGTTTGGTGCTTACAACGATAAAGATGAATCCCGTGGCAGGCCTACTTATGCGAATCTTCCTGTCCTCCACGATCCGGAGCTTCTTTCAAAGCGTAAAGCCCGTGATACGAGGAAAAAGCAGGGTGTCAATCTCGAGGATTGCCTTGATGAGTTCGGCAAGGAAGAAATTCTCTCGGAAATGGATACTTGGTATTGTCCGCGATGCAAAGAACATCGTAGAGCAAGCAAAAAGTTCGAAATCTGGAGAACGCCAGATATCCTTATCATGCATCTCAAACGTTTCAGCTCTAGCGGTATGCGAAGAGATAAACTCGACATTCTCGTTGATTTCCCAATTGATGGGTTGGACCTTTCGTCCCGAGTTATTGAAAAACAAGATGGCAAAGAGGAGATCTACGATTTGATAGCTGTTGATGATCACTGGGGTGGTATGGGTGGAGGTCACTATACTGCCTTTGCGAAGAATTTCGTCGATGGCAAGTGGTATGAATATAATGGTATGACATCTCGAAAGCAGTTGATGTGAATAACCGACTAACTTGTTTAGATGCCTCTGTTTCACAAACACAAGATCTTGACAAACTGGTCACACGTGGCGCTTATCTTCTCTTCTATCGAAGACGCTCATCAGAACCCCTTGGTGGTAAAGCTCTGCAAGAAATTACGTATGCATTTGATAATGTCTCTTCGGATGAGGAACTTTCGGGGGAAGGCCTACGCCTCGGCGGAAACTCCTCCCAGCATGGGTCGCCGAGCGCCTTGGAAGGAGTCGCAGCAGCTCACCATCAACCAGATCTCCCTGGTTCGGAGGATGGCGAGGCGATGACGACAGTAAATCAACAGGATCTTGAGCACGGGTCGAATTATGACGTTCTCAATCAAGGTGGTGAACCATTTTCCAGCTTCAACAATACTCCCTTTCAATATTCAGATATGGACGTCCTAGAAAGTACTGAAGCTGACGAAGGTATAGACATGAGCGTTGATTACAATAATGTTGCACCAAACATCAATCAACAGCCATGGAGCTGGCAACGCCTTAACCAGAATTCTCCAACCTTTCCCTCTGGTGCAGCCTCCGAAGCCGGTGGCGAAGCTGGTAGTGTAGGTTCAGGGGATTTCGAAGCCAGCAGCTTAGTTGGTAGCGACGGAATTGAACATGGTTCTAACCCAGATGAGGTTACCAAGGAACAGCGAGTGAAGGAATTCAGTGACGCTTTACCTGATGAAGAGTATCATCAAGAAGATTATATACCCGATACTGATCATATGGGTCCAAGTACCAGTGAGATCATGGCAAAATCAGCTGCGATGAAAGAGCACATTCGCGCCCAGCAACACAGTTACGAAGTTCCGGTCGATGATATTCAAGCAGAAGAAATTGAGGAACCTGCTGCTGAAATACATGTCGAGGAAGGCGAGGGATTGAAAGTAGATTAAACTTCTTGCGACCTTTCAAAATACTTTTGTGCATGGGTGTGTTCATCATGAAGCAAAGGAGTTTAGGGATCCCTATGTGCAGGAGTGGGATGGTACATTCATTAGGGTTGGAGAGTGGAAAGATTTGCAAAGAGATGTTACTAGACATGAACTGAATATGCTGTTATGACATTTCTATTTTTGGCTCTTAGCATATGCTTGATGGAGTGAGGTTGTGGGAGTGAAAGATATCCGAATGCATGCAATGGAATGGAGTAAATATGGATTTTGTTTTGACTTGGCTGCTGGGATGCTGACGGTAGACGAGGTGGAAATGCAGTTGATGAATGACTGGATGGATTGAATGAAGTGACGGCATGCATGCATAAATGTTAGGAACGAAAAAAAACTCTGAATGGGAATGAAATGGGAATGAATGAATTACAAAAAAAAAAACAGCGCCGATGAGAAACGGGTTCATGTATGTGGTCAAATAGAAATATGCTTTATGAAAGATTTCCTGTAGTTGGGGAAGCTCTGATTGTCGTGTTGTGAAGATTGTGGGTTTGAGTGAGATTTGAGATTTGAGATTTGAGATTTGAGATTTGAGATTTGAGATTTGAGATTTGAGATTTGAGATTTGAGATTTGAGATTTGAGATTATGTATAAATAAGCTTTAAAGTTGAAGCTGTAGTTATTTTTTGAGACGGGAGATAATTAAACAAACTGGATGTATTATGTGTGTTCTTTGTGGTTCTTTTTTGTTTGGGGGATTTAGACATTTTAGCTGTTAGCTTTTTAGGGCTAATTAATGTGTCTAGTGCTACTTCGCTACTTCGGTAGTTGTTCGGTTCGGTTCTTGGGGTGGGGATTTTGCTTCTCGGCTAGGTAGGTAGAGTTCCTTAGTTTAATCTGTTTCAACTGAGGTTTTGGGTTTATGTAGGTATTAAGGTATTAGGTTATTACTTTATGATAGGGCTTTGGCAAAAAAATTCCTTGGATGAGGGGATGTTTATTGTTGTCGTTTTTCTATTCAAAGCTTTATCAAAATATACATATCAGAATACAATTCTCCTTCCGGTTCTCCTCTTCTCTTTTCTTTCTTTCGACATTAGATGTACCAAACTTGAACCTTGTAGAGTGACAATATCCTGCTGTCTCATTCGGGTAGCTGCCTGTTTCTGCTCTTTTCGAAAGAATGTCCAAGGTGAAGTTCGATAAGTTGTATGTACTCTTACGGTTTTAACTCTTCCACTCCTCTTGTTTAATCTTTCCCCATCTCATTCTTTCCTTACGGACAACATCATTTCATACCCAGTCCAGTCTCTGAAGATGTTTCTTTCTGATCCGAGAATTGGAAGTTTTGTCTGGTGCTTCCCCGTCGTGACTGCGTCATTCTCGTAATGAACGCCAGCGTCGGAGGTGGATCTCTTCCATTATCATGGATTCACGTGGGGTATGGTCTATGTGTGGATTTTGCTCGATGTCTACTTGAAGTTTGGCGGGGTTTGAAGTTAGTTTGTGAGGTTTGCGATGTTTTGAAAGTTTGAGAGTTTGAGAGGGTTGGAAGGGTTGGGCTTGGGATGTGATGTTGTCGCCCGTTACATGATTGATACGTACTGTAGATGCTGGGTGTACGACCATTGAAGTAGGCGGCGGTGACGTAGGTTAGTAGCAGGGATAAGCAGCCGAATGTGATGGTAAGGCTGTCGGAGGTGGATACTGATTGGTTTTGGGTTAGTTTGATTGATTGAATTGGGGATGGGATGGGGTGGGATGTGATGTGATATGATTGGTTGGATTTGGGGATGGGATAGTATGAGGTTGGCTAGTATGGGGTTCGATAGTATGGGATTGGATAGATAGGATAGATAATATAGTACAATAAAATCACTAGGTGAACTTACCCATCGTTTTCGTTATCGATAATATTGGAGTAGATGTTTTAATTGGTTTGCAAGGAGGTATTTCTTTATATTTGGACGGGAGGATGGATTTGAGGCTCGAAGGAGGGATATGGAGTCGCTTGCCAGAGCTATGTGAGAAGAGAAGATGAAGAATGAGTTTGGATTTTTTTTTTTTTAAATGTAGAATGATTGAATTATTTTTGTGTGGAATGTGGAGATGGTGGTTGTATTATATATATATATCGCTGGGCGTTCTTTACGGCAATCTCAGAGCAGCTGCCGCAGCGCAGAAAAATGTGGGAGCAACTTACAATGTAACCTTATGTTTTCTCACAGCCCACTTTGGCTGGGTAACTACATAGATGACTAAACAATACACCTCAATCTCCCAATCATATAACCTTAAGGGTATTTCTCGCTCCCTATTAGTTTCGGTGGGGCAGGGTACAGATATTCCTCCGTTTAGCCCCTGGTTAAAGGTGACCCAGACAACGAATTACAACGCTTCTTTCTTTTTGGTTATTCTACAAGGATTAACTCGTAATCCTTGATGGTACATATGTCAGTACTACCCTAATGGGGTCAACTAATCTATTGGAGTAAATGGTCTGAGCAGGCTGTATCGTTCGGAACATAATGCTAAACTAATCTCGTACTACGTATGGCAATATCTCTAAAATGCTAGTACATACATGTTACCGCTATTGTAATACTTCCCTGTTTTGGAGCGCCCAACGGAAAATTGCCAAGGCTCACATAAGTGGCTGCTCATTAGCCACATGTGGCTAAGCTAAACCTCGCTTCAAACCTTTAATTTCTTAGCTTTTCTCCAACGTCAATTTACAACTTCACCACTACAAATTCTTTGCCTTGACACAACAACACAAAGTCGAAAGATTCAAAACTCGCAGAAACGCATTTTCTGGTATGTTTCCGGGCAATAGCTGGACTTGGAATTTGGCACTAGTTGCCTTAACCATGGTGTTGATGGATGTTATCCGAAATTATCATGCCAGAGGAGAGATGCAATTCATGCCACATCGTCATCACAACACCGAGGAGCTTACCATTTTCATGTCAAGGATAATACATATTTTATGTTCATCAATCTAATTCAAATATTCGACTATGATAACGCGAAGTCGTGAGGGCGCGACCACGCAAGTTCTGCAGCATTCTACTACCCTGCGATATGTTCTGTGCCATCCCTGAAGACCTCTTATGTCTGTGCCATCCCTGACGGCGCTCTTGTGTGCGACGGTTTAGACTTCAACAGTACAAGTGTATTGCTTCTGATATGAATGCAGATAACTATGTGATTAACATTGTTTTCAACACGGGCTGGATAGACACAAAAGATGCTCGCTAGCTTGAATGGTCGAGGCCATGCTTGGAGGTTGATCGTCAAGAGGCATCTTAAATTGGGTACGTCGATCCACTGTAAACAACTTTGCTTTAGAATATACTTTTTAGTCCATCGCGACCTTGTTTAATGTAGCTATGTATCGTCGTTTGGACTTCGTTGCACTGTTTTATCAACTTCAGCCTGGACACATTCGTATCGGTCTCGTGATGGCACAATGAAACTCCATCCTCGTTATGACAATAGCTAAAATGCTATATTCGACAAAATTGCGGTACATTATACCATCGGTTTCAGTATTTAGAGCCACAGATTCCACAGATATTCTTGCGCCGTGTATATATTCTAGCTCCATGCCAAAATTTGTATGTCATTCGTCATTCGTCAAAGTCTCAGTCCTCCTCGTCGCCTAACTTATTCCCGTTGGGCATGCCAACGACGCACCGAATGAATTTCCTCCATGAATATATATTCTCTGGGGCTAGTATGTGAATGCTGCTCGAGGTCTTCTGGTAAATGTGCAGGGTTAGCATGGTTTCCACTGATCTGCTGTGATTGAGCAATAAAGATGTTTCGGCACAACAACTTTACTAGCACACGAAACCTCGTCTAGCAATTTTCTTGGAGCAATACTTCCAAAAGCCAGAATATTCAGTAGGCGGAGAATTCAAAGAGATAATGAGTAAGATTACATTCAACATCATGCTTCATCATTCATGTTTACCATATACCTAGTATATGCAAAGAAAGTTTGTAATCAAAGGAAGCGACGAATACATACAAAACAAGAAATGATATATGAAACCCAAAAAAAGAGATTATTATTTTGCAGAAGCACAATAAAGAGGAATACTCAAGTCGTGATGATTAGAGAAGATATTAGTTGTTTGTATATTGGATTCATGAACTTGAAAATTGATAAAAGCTAAGTAAACTTCTAGAGGGCCCATCTAATAGCTTCTCTGGGATATTTGACGCATCCAAGTGACAAAAATCATATTAAGATATTTGATCAACAAAAGTGATTCCGCTCCACCGTAACGTATCTATTTTTCCGCAGGTAGTAAATAATATAGCTTAGAAGTGTCACTATGAGGAGTACATCTTATAATTTCTACGTTCCATCAACGGATCCATCCATCGCGATAACCCCACATCAAAGCTTCGCCAAAATAATCACCATCACCACTATATTATCATCACCAAATCAAAGTAAAAAGTCAAAACCAGAGATCAGACCAAATGATTGATTTCCATACTAAGTCCTACAACACACCAAAACATAACCATAAATAACAAGCTCACCGTGCCCATATCCCTACCATCATCATTCTATCTATGCTTCTATCTATCCATTCGTCCCATATAGCCTAACCAAAAAGCAAAAGATACATAAAAACGACTAACAAAGGAAAAGTTTAAGACAAGAAATCAACTCTCGACCTTTTGAGACCTGCTCCCACCCTTTCCATGAGCATCGTATCTACTATTCCGTATTTCTGCAATTCCAATTTGCCATCGCTACTTGACCCTAATATCCTCCACCGTAAAAGTGACCAACCAAAACCAATCAACACTCGAACATCTTCCCACCAGAGACAAAAAAAATCCCAAAGTATTGCACAATGCCCACCTCAAGCACCGCACTTAACAAAAAGGATTAGCCAACCAAGTCCAAACCTCAGGATTATTCCCGACAGCCGCGGTAGTGATTCTCGAGCCCAGACTAATACCCGTATACGATTGAGCCTGACCATGTTGATCCAAATAGCTATAACTCACAATCTTATTATTACCCTTCTTATCCTTAGTATCGGAGAGATCGACCTGGAAAGTGGCCCAGTATCCTGCTACGCATTGTTGGTAGGTGTCGTTGACGACGGCGACATTATTGGGGTTGTTGTTGAGAGCGTATACTTCTTTGGCTCCGGTGGCTGGGTTGGGTTGGTTGTAGTAGCAGGTTACTCGTCCGTTGTCGAGGAATTGTGCATAGATGTTGCTTTCGCTGCTTGCGGTTTGGAGAGTGTAGGTTATGTTGACGTTTAAACAGGCGAGGGCAGATGGGAGAAGGGCTGCAGTTGAGATGAAAATGGTAGAGAATTGCATGTTGAAATTGATGGTACTATGGTAGTGACTGGAAAGATTAAGAGTTTAAAAATGATTGTGAATGTATGAATTGATATAAGGCTTGAAAAATGATCGTGGTAACAAAGGAAAGGTTGAAAAATTGTCTGGTGGTACTGCTGATTGCTGGATGTTCTGATGTGGAAATGATTGTCGATATGAGTTACATGCGAGGTGACTTGATGACTTTTATATCTTCATTGCTACTCACAAGAAATGGAAAACGGAGATTGGACCTTGGCTTGACCAGGCGCTTGTGAGTCAGTCGACCTTGTGACAAACCCGAGGCTTCGATTACTGTTATTTCTCAAAAATTACATAGTGATCCATTCCCATGAAGAATTGAGTTCGGCTTACTATACCAGGAAGTAATATTCAAATCTGGCCACTCTTAGGGTTTAATTGAGGAATTTGACACCAGTTAAGCGACCGCTTAAGGATTTGACCTCTGTGTCCAGAGGTGGGATGTAGGTAGAAGCATCTAAGTACCTCAAATAGTAGCAAAAAGGGGTTCTTTTGAGGGCATAAGCAAGGAAACATTTGTCATAAGTCATGGATTCACGGGTCAATGCAATGTCGAAGAAAACCACACGGAGTCACTCAGGAAATGTCGTGCATCCATGAGAATGAAGTTTCCTAAGCATGGGGACAAAGCATGGGGACTAAGCGAATGCTCTTCCCCGCACTGACCAGGGATTGAGTAGTGGCCCACATGGAGGATTGACATTTGCTACAAATAGCCTCATTTTGTGGAGCAAGCGTTTAATAGTTGGGAGAATTACAGTAATAGCAACATCGTATAGTCCTAGAGCGGCAAATTCAGCATACTTTCCCTACGTGGTAAGACAAGGCCTTGTAACTTTTGACCAGGACCGTATCTTCGGCGCGGAGGAGTTATATTAGGACAGAAATAAGCCACCCAACAACTTCAAGGGAATATGTATAGAAACGGCTTTAACTCGTGCGCTTGAGGTAGAACATAGGAGTGAGGATGCAGGTCTATATACTATCAATGGTATGTAGAGCTGCCTAAATGCAGTAGCAAGATCAAAAAAGAACGGGTGAGGACCCTTGTGGCTTGCTCCTGTAGAAAAACCATAGAGTGCATGCTTCAACTTTGTAAATAAGCCAGCACCGCCTGTGGTTTCCTCAGCAGCACTCAATATAAGCCGTAATATTGCATGTCGGTCAGTAAACAGTAGGAACTTGGAAGCTGTGGAGAGTTCTTTTTTTTTTGGAAAAAAAAAAAAAAAACAATTTACATAAAGGGGTCTATGTATAATTTGTCTTCTCAATCTTGCTTTAATTTTGCTTTCATCTTTCAAACCTTGCTATTTCTGCTTGCGCTAGCAGATATTCTCGCAACATTCGAATCGACTGTCCCATCTCCGTCTAGACGTTGATCAAAATAATTCTTTAAAACGCAAAGACTTGATCCTCTAATTTGCTGACTGGCTTTGCCTTTTGGAAGCCCAAACCTTCAGCGGCTTTCTTCATGGCACTGATCATAGGTGGTGGTCCGCAAAGCAAAAGCTTAACGTCGTCCGCTGGTTTAGGAAGCCATTTCTGTATAGCATTAGCTCTGATATTATTGGTAGGCCACAGCTTGAGAACTTACAGTAATCATTTCAGGAGTGACAAAGCCAACGCCTCCATACCATTTCTCCGGTGGATTGTTCAAGACGTAGTGAACTCGGAATCCCTTGTCCTGAGCGGCCAAACCATCCAAATCATCTTTCAATAAGATATCCTCGGGGTTAACATTTGCAAAAATTAAATCGATTTCAGTCTTATCTCCAGTTGCTCTGCCTCTAATAACCGCGCGAATAATCTGTAACATGGGCGTGATACCAGTTCCACCAGCAATCATACCAAAATGACGAACCATATTGGGAGTATATACCATTGCACCCTTTGGACCACGAACTTTAATGGTTTGGCCAACAGTGAGCGAAGCCATATATTTAGAGATGTTTCCGGTAGGGTAAGACTTAATGAGAAGGTCGAAGTATCCGTGTTGATGATCGCCAGAGACGGGCGTATAGGATCGAACGATTTCCTTGTTTCCCCCTTCGGGTTGAGGAAGGACGGCGGAGATGGAGATATGTTGACCGATTGGAAGACCGAGGATCGAGGTAGGCTTTGGCAGACTGAATCGGTAGCTATGCGGGTGTTAGGAGCAGCAGTTAACGCGGGATTGAATGAAACTCACATTGCTACATTGTGTGAAATGATAGTCTTCTCCTTGAGTTCGAATTCTTGAAAGACAGTTGGCTTGAGAACCGGGATTTCCTCTAGAGGAAGTGTAAGTCCAATATTTCATCAATGGAGTGTGTGCAAGTATAAACCTACGGCTTGCCCAAATCTTATATCCACCAAGAAGAGCAGCAAGAGCAACGGCAAAAGGAAGCCAATCTTTTTTGACAATTAAACATCCAAATATCAAAAGACCAGATGGAATATAAATTCCATCAATATATGCTTTTGACATGAACTTATTTGCTGGTGCTGTGCTCATTTTGCTAGATTTGGTGAGATGTTGAGAAATTGCTGGGCCTTTTGTTTGCGATCCTTGCGCTTGTTGCTCCTTCAATATTTCCAATTGAACGAAGACTCCAATATACGGTATGATGCTGTGAGTCACACTTCTCGGGAGTCCGGAGAAGTGTCGAATATTGCTTGCGAAGAGGCAACTCAAGAGGAAAAGGTGCTGGTGGTGACAATTGAAGTATAATAAAGTGTCTCTGCTGGCCAACTCAAAGTCATCTGATTTTCTGCTGGAGGTCGGAGCTCGCTTCAAAGTTTATCCCGATGAGGATAAGATTTCCTGGACTAAGAGCTGCATGAGTGTCAACAACCTCATCAGATTGGCAGGGCTGGACAAATACTTGAATAAAGTAGTATTCAGCCACTTTGAGCAATGGGGGAATCTGTGGAATCTGTCAATCAGAATGGAGACAGGATAGACGGTAAATACGAGGATTCACCATTTCCTCTTACCGATACAGATAGATGGGTCTTGTCACAAACCGATGAGGAATTTCATCTGCATGATTGGGAAGAGTTGAAAGAGATCATAGGTGAGCTTCTTCTGGTTGTGTTGATTAAATGCGCTACGCTTCTAAACAGTATATGTTTGCAAGAGCAGAGGGACATGCGAAGGATCACAAGTGTGATGACCTCGGGAGAATTGGTTCTCGGGCTGTAACGTGATGTATCGGGTCTCAACAACAGCTTTTTCACATGGCATTGTACATTTCCGCCCATTCATATTTCTAATTGTCATCAAGCAACAAATAACCTCTCAATCCTCAAACGAAAGCCCTCTGATCTTCGTCGCTATATGTCCTGGTCCGCAGCTATTAAAGCGGAGTATGGAAGTATGATGAACTATATCCTCCAGCATCGACTTCCATGGGGTTCTCCGCCATTTACCTACATGTCCCCAATCCCCTTCGAGAACCCTTCGGATTACAAGATTTTGCTAAATGATTGGCCATATGGTCTCTCGAAGGATGTTACGCATTTCGTAGTGTGGTCAAAAACACCGATTGCCACCGACGATGAGAATGGAGACGTGACGGACGAGAGCAGGACAATCATCGAAGATTTTGTGAAGAGAACATTTGCTGATAGGTTGGATGGCAAAGACAGAGTAATGTGGTTCAAGAATTGGGTCGCATTGCAGAGTGTAAGAGCCCTTGAACATATTCATGTCCTAATCAAAGATGTCCAAAAGGATGATGTTGAGTTTTGGACGGGAAACAAGGTATAAAATCATGTATGTACACGGAAGTGTATCTGTATGGAACTCAAGAACGACACTCATCCCATCCAGAATGACAAATTCCTATCTCGTGTGACCTTGGTTGAGCTACAAACCATCAAATTTGCAAATCTTACTGTCTTCTCTGTCTTCTATTACCTGCAGCAGGCATTTGTTCTTCAGGTGCTTGTGCTCCCTGCCCACCACCCATCATGCCTTTTGCTCCAGACCACAAACCAAACACCTTGTAAAGTCCATAAATTGGCACGGCCACGAATATGAGCCACCCCCAATTGCCGAATATAACAACGGCGAACAACGATAACCAATGCATCCATATAATGTCGAACATATATTCTGTCAATCCTGGTGCGGCGAGATCTTCACCTGCAGACACCATCTTGCCAGATTGATCGAACTTGGGACGACTATTTTGTTCGAGAAACCATTCGATGATCCACGGCGCAATTGAGAGAAGTACGTATGCCCACATATTGCGCGATCGTATCAAAAAATGGAAGAGGCAGAACAGCGCATTTACGAGAAATGTTCCATAATGAAGGTAGTTTAGGGCTTGGATGTTTGCCTTGGCTCGGTCCTTTTTCGCTTTCTGTGCCATTATGTGTGAGGTAAAAGGATGGTGCCGGATTCGGGAAAGGAGAATGAGTTGGTGCCTGTAGGATCTGGCCTCTTCTAGATGGCTGGAAAATATGATTGCTTCGATGTAATGCTCCCGGAATAAAAATGCAACTAAAAGTCGTTCGTTCTGCTTTCCTGACAAGACTCTTGCAACGATCGGGTCTTCGAATAGAACAATTGGGTGAAGCGGCAAGGCTCAGACGAGATGTTGTTAAGTCAGTCTTGTGTAGTATTGCATTTGAGTTTCCTCACAAGGCTGAGTCTGTAAGGAACAAAATATATTACGAAGCGGGCGTGGTGTTCTGTTGTGTACCTTGCTTACTAACACAAAATGTCATCCAACCATCCGATTGTTGCTGGGTGAATGCTCTGCAACCAATCATTCTCGCCGCGAGCAGACAACAACAGAACGAAAATAGGAAGAGTCCGAGGGCGCGCAAGGGTTTGAGGCTATCCAAATTAATCAAAATCACAAGGAATAGCCTGATTGTCACCATTTTTACAAAAAACCTTCGGATTCTAGATTGGCATTTAGATTTGCATTCGCGACCGTATTCAGCCTTCCCCTCCTTCTACTCTCTATTTGGCAAAATTCATACAATTCTCCTTCCTCCTTCCTCCAGCATATTCACTTGATATTGAAGTCATCAGGGCCTCTTTCAGCCTTTGTCTTTTTACAAGCAACGGACTGGTTAGCTTTTTTCCTACCTACCTGCCTTGCCTTGTCTTTCCGCCTTCATCGTTACATGGGCTAATAGCAACAACAACAACTCTGTTTATTACGACCTTATGATCGTATTCACGAAAGTTCCTATCTTCTTTGCCACCTACCTTTTCAACAACAATACAATGAGATAATCCTAATGTCATCAATCCTGAGATAGCTTTCGTGGAGCTGCAAAAAGTTTACATTCGACAAATCAAGCAAATAACGCAACGCGCGTGAGAGCTATCTATCTTCCTCTTTTGTTCAAACCCAAGGCGATCAACAAAGGAAACCTCTTCGACGGACCGATTTTGCAATAGTTGAAGGATTATTCGAAGCTCTGTTTTTCTCATGGCGAGAATATCATAACAAATACACAATCTGCGAATTCGATCTACTTCCTCTCTTCACGACCCTGCACAATGCCTCCCTCGAGGAAGGAAACAATCAATCCTTGTATCACGACCCAACTATGTCAACTCATTTACTACCACCTTGACAATAACCTGCTCAACAATGCGTTGTTTTTCGCAGAACGATTGCATGCTTACACACCCAAGGGCCCTGAATCCTCCTACCTCCTGTCATTATGCCATTTACGCCTCGGCGATTATGCTTCCGCCTTCGAAGTGGTAAAGAGCCCAGGGAATAAGATGGGAAATCTTGGCTGTGCATACATCTATGCACAAGCATGCCTTGCACTGGGAAAACTGAAAGAAGGCATTGTGGCGTTGGAAAAGAATAGAGGCTGCTGGGGAGCACAAAACTCATTCGGCAAACATACAGAATACTCGCGACATCCATATCCTGACGCATCTGCCGTCTGTTGTTTACTCGGGAAGCTATATCGTGCTTTTGATGACAAAAAACAGTCGATTAGCTATTTCGAAGATGCGCTGAAATTGAATCCATTCATGTGGGATGCTTTTACTAATCTTTGCGATATGGGCACTAGTGTTAGAGCTTCGAGTACTTTTAGGATGAGTGTAGAGATGGAGGCAATACTGAAATCGAATGCACAAGAACGAGAGGCGCCAATGGAACCCATGCTCGTGGAGGAACCCAAACTGATCCGGCCCAGCGCGCGAACTTACCAGAGTGAACCCGTGGATCCTTTCAATAATAATTCCACGTCTCGATCATTCGCCAGTGGCCTTTTTGGATCACTTACTACCTCTGCATCCTCGAAGCTCGCTGAGAGCAATCCCAGTCTTACAAATCTTCCCGCGACTGGAAATGGCAGCATCAGCTCTGACGCAATGGAAACACCCACTGGTCCTAGTGTCCCTCCCGATTATTCTATTGCGCCTAGTCGAAAAGAACATGGTGTGGTATCAGCATTTCCTATTAACATGGAACCTCCACAAGCCCCAGCTCGCAGGAACCGAACACTACAGGGGCTTGGCATGGACTTTAGTATGGACGTTCCGAAAATGGGTCGATCCATGGCATCGAAACGACTTCAAAAGGCGGCAGCTGAAATTTCGGAAGACAGTAGCGCGGGACACAATTCTCGCCACAACTCTGTTACGGCACCAGGTGGGGAAAGGAAGCGAACCATATCGGGACAGGTAGTACCTCGACAGCCCTCCGAAGACCCTGGAGCACCTCAGAGAAGGAGTGTCAGATTGATCAACCAGTTCCGCCCCACAAGCAACAAACCTTCCAATAACCTTGCGACTGTGGGGCCAGCGCCTGGGCGAGAATTGAAGAAGGCTAGACCTCCGATATCAAAGATCATGCGACCGGTTGGAGCATCGACCGCGGGCAGACAGGTGAGCGGTAATCGAAAACCAGTGGAAGAATCCATGGAACTAGACCAAAGGGAAGGAGAAGTAAGATCACGAGCGCCAGTTTCTACAAAATCTTCCGGTACTAGGTCATCCGAATCAGACTCTGGAACTCGGGAGGAGGCTATAAGATGGCTTCTCGACTTGTTTAAGAAGTTCGGCACTGGCTATTATTTACTTGCTAGATTTCAGTCTCGTCAAGCTTTGGAAGTGTTCTCTACATTATCTACTCAGCAACAAGACACGCCGTGGGTATTGTCACAGATGGGGCGTGCTCACTACGAACAAGCATCATATGCTGAAGCAGAATTCTTATACAGAAGAATTCGACAAATAGCTCCAACACGCTTCCAGGATATGGAAATATATTCTACTGTTCTTTGGCATTTAAAAAAAGAGACTGATCTAGCCTTTCTTGCCCATGAGTTGGTTGATTCTTCGTGGCAATCGCCAGAGGCTTGGTGTGCGCTGGGAAATTCCTGGTCACTTATGAGAGATCATGAGCAGGCTTTACGATGTTTCAAGCGGGCTACACAACTCAATCCCAAGTTTGCTTATGCGTTTACTCTCCAAGGTCATGAGCATGTTATGAATGAAGAATACGATAAGGCACTTACTTCATACAGACATGCAATGGCTGTAGATAGGAGACATTATAACGCCTACTATGGTGTTGGTAAAGTATATGAGAAGATGGGTAATTACGATAAAGCTTTCATACACTTCGAAGCCGCTTCCAAAATCAATCCTACGAATGCCGTGCTATTGGGTCTTATGGGAAGTGTTGTTGATAAGAAGGGGAACAAGGCACTAGCACTCGCATACTTTAAAAAGGCGATTGAGTTAGATCCTAGATCAGCCTTAACTCGTTTCAAGAAAGCTCGATGCTTAATGACAATGGGGAATATGGAAGATGCTTTGGAGGAATTAAAGATCCTGAAAGATTTGGCTCCTGATGAGGCAATGGTTCATTTCTTATTGGGTAGATTATATAAGAGTATCAAACAGAAGGGTGCTTCAGTTCGACATTTTACTATCGCTCTGAACTTAGATCCCAAGGTATATTCCATCATATTCACACAAAATCTATTACTGACGCAAATAGGCGAGTCAACAAATAAAAGAAGCCATCGAAAGTTTAGAGCAAGGGGACGACGATGAAGATGATGAAACAAGCATGATGGGCTGATCTGACGTGATCATTATTTTCAAATTCGACCACAAAATTTTCACTGCGGGTCACGACGCCTTTCTTGTTTTCGCGTTGCGTTTCAAATCGACATTTTCAGAGATACCCATTACTTATCGACGTATTATTACTTCAAACCATTCAGCAACCTTCTAATCACAGATGCTTTTATCATTTCCATCTCACTACTCATGCCACAACGGAATATCTCTAGAAAGATTACAACCGAGAACAGCTGTCAACGTTACAGTTTGCAAAACTTAATGATACGATAAAACCGGAGTGTTCCGGTCACAATTGGGAAAAAGGTCTCACCGTTTTACATTTGGTCGGCGTCCATAATTCTCCCCGGCATGGTTTCTTATCACAGATGGAGTGGATGGATTGTCTATATCCCCCTCCATGACGGTCTTTCTGTTGACTAACCAAATTGTGAACTCCGTGATATCACTATGATGGGATTGTTAAGATGATAATAACCACGTTTTAGTGGCCAGGAATAGCGAGCGCACTGGGTTGCGAACATACATGGGCGGATAGGATGAGTAAAATGGATTATCGTAGATAATAGTTATATCTTTCATTCCCTTTCCTGAAAGCTTGAAAGGGGGCCAAGGAAGAAGAAATTATGGAGGATAGGGGAATTGTATCATACTACTCTACCACAAAAGTCAAGTTTTTTCCCCTAAATTTCCACAATGTTGTCACGTGATTAACATATTCGTTCTCATTTTTTGAGATAATCTAGCGACATTTCAAGACGGCAAGTGCCTCATTCACTCTTATGATTGATTATGTTCTGTTATGATTTTGGCTTGCTGCAACTGTTTATTGTCTTTAACTTTGGTTTCTTGCGGCTGCTCCGCCTGATTTAAGTTTAATCCATACGTTCTATGAAATGCTTCAAAATGATCAATTCTGCGTCGTGCAACACCTGATTCTCTCAGTAGATGTGGCCGTAAATGTAGTTCATGCACTTCAAGTCGAAGAAGGTCCTGCATGCTGTCGTTTTTCTTTTTTTTTTTTGTTCTTTTTCTGCTTTCTATATTTTTAGATCGGTTGATATGTCCGGTTCAGTTTAAATGCGCTGTTTTGTGATTTCGTATATATATATATATATATATATACATATTTTTATCAAAACTATTGGTCGCACTAGATTGAGGGACGGGAATATTTCAGATCCCTTTGTAATTCCTAATCGGCTAGCAGACAGTTGTATATGAAATTAATCAGTGATATTGCTGATTTCCGTATCTACTTTATTCAGAAAATATCTTCAATGTAATCGCTCACGAACGTGATTTCTCGTATTTATCCAATAAAATTGAGGGGTGTTGTTAACTAGTAAGTCTAGTACCCCTTTTTCAGACCATCTTTAATATAGATTATCTTTTATAACGTAACTTATGGTGAACCGGGTCATATGGGGAACCGGGTCAGGTACCTTTTGTTACGAGGTTTGCCGTCTAGATCACGTGGAAGTGCTCTAGGCTCTCGAGGTGGTTTATAACTAGGCGTCAAGCAGGGACTTAAAGTAATGACAATAATATGATGCAATTCGTAACTAATAGTATGGTATACTAAATGATTGATCTTGAGCACGAAGCTCTACAATAAGGGAATCATTCCTAGCTATATAGACCTTCATGCTAATCGTCCTTCGGTTCCTTCGGTCCCTTCGGTCAAGAGACCGAAGGGATCAAGGGACCACGTGACCTCGTAAGTGGTCACATGGTACGAGGCCCGAAGCCGTCGTAACACAAAAATTACTATGGGAATTTTTAAAATCGTATTAATTCAAGAACAAAATTCTTTATGATTGTTTTATAACTCTAATACTGTATTTTTATTGGATATTGAACTAAATTATTAAAGCTTTAAAGTTTATCTTTAATATTTGTAGAGTTATAAGAAATCGCTATAAGTACCTTTACACCAAAATTTTGGTGTAAAGGTACCTGACCTGGTTCCCCATATGACCCGGTTCACCATAAGTTACGTTATTTAAAAAACATTTAATTAACTGTTAACGTGGTTTATCATCGGGTCGCCAATATCACCGGGTCGCCACTTTTTCACCATTCAACCACTTCAATTTCAATTCGCGATATCTCAATGAATTATCATGGAAACACAATCAAAAGAAGCCCGAATCATCTTAGCTATTGAAGCTATTCGAAAGTCTAAAAATTTGACAATTACGAAAGCTGCGAAAGTCTATTCAGTACCTCGATCTACACTACGCGATAGAATCAACGGTCGAAATAACCAAATGGAAACTCGAGCAAATGGGCATAAAATAACTGAATTAGAAGAGAAAGTGCTTCTTCAGTATATAATTGATATGGATGATAGAGGGTTTGCACCTAAATTGAGTGGTGTGGAAGATATGGCGAATTATATTCTTCAGTCGCGAGGGGCAAAGAAGGTTGGAAAGCTCTGGGCTCATCGATTCGTAAAGCGTCATACGGAATTAAAGACGCGTTTTAATCGCGTTTATGACTTTCAAAGGGCTCTCTGCGAAGATCCTAAGCTTATTGAAAGGTGGTTTCAAGTGGTATTGAATATGCGAGCGAAATATGGTATTCAAGATTGCGATTTCTACAACTTCGACGAAACCGGCTTTATGATGGGTATAATATGCCCTGGAATGGTTGTAACTAGTTCTGAACGAAATGGCAGAAGCAAGGCAATACAACCAGGCAATCGAGAATGGGCTACAGCAATTATATGTGGTAATGGAGAGGGTGAAACTATACCTCCATTTCTGATAGTTCAAGGACAAGTCCACCTTTCGAATTGGTATACCGAAACCGATCTTCCTGCAGATTGGGCTATTAAACCTACTTCCAATGGATGGACGAATAATGAGACAGGGTTAGAATGGTTAAAGCATTTCGATAAACATACTATTCATCGAAGAAAGGGCAAATATCGAATGTTAGTGCTGGATGGACACGAAAGTCATGAATCAATACCTTTTCAGTCATATTGCAAAGCAAATGATATAATATGCATAAAGCTACCAGCGCATTCTAGTCATTTAACTCAACCATTCGATGTTGGATGTTTTAGTGTCCTGAAACGCTCGTATGGTAGTCAAATTAATAGATTTATCAAGGCATATATCAACCATATCTCTAAGGTTGAATTCTTTATAGCTTTCAAAGCTGCATATCAACAATCAATTACATCTCAGAATATAAAAGCTGGGTTTCGAGGAACTGGATTAATACCATTTAATCCTGAAGCTGTACTCTCAAAGTTAGATGTTCGAATTCATACACCTACTCCCCCCCCTCTCAATATAGATCCTTGGATCTCTCAAACACCTCACAATCCAACTGAAGCTCTTTCTCAATCAACTTTAGTAAAATCTCGAATAAGTCGTCATCAATCAAGCTCTCCTACACCTATATTCGAAACTGTACTAGCTCTAGCTAAAGGTACAGAGAGATTAGCACATGAGAATACACTTTTAAGTGCAGAAAATCGTACACTTCGGAAGGCAAACGAGGCATTAAGCAAACGTCGACGCGCAAAAAAGATTCAATTACGTCAAGGAGGAGTGCTTACTGGACAAGAGGCTCTTGATATATTATCTCAACAAGAGGTTGATGTTCAGATTCAACGCGACGAGCGTCAAAAGAGGGGGGAATTCTAATGGGGAAGCATCTTCTAGTCGATGCTGTAGTACATGTGGGAGAACTGGTCACAATTCAAGAACTTGTCAAAATAGTATAATAGACCCTAGATTATTAGATTCTTAATAGTTTCAATCAATTGATTGAGTAGTTGTTGAATAATACAAAATTGAAGTGGTTGAATAGTGAAAAAAGTGGCGACCCGGTGATATTGGCGACCCGATGATAAACCACGTTACGAGGTTTGCCGTCTAGATCACGTGGAAGTGCTCTAGGCTCTCGAGGTGGTTTATAACTAGGCGTCAAGCAGGGACTTTAAGTAATGACAATAAAGGTATGCAATTCGTAACTAATAGTAGAGTATACTAAATGATTGATCTTAAGCACGAAGCTCTATACAAAGGAAATCCATCTTGATTATATAGACCTTCATGCGGTATGGCTCTGGTGGCTCTAATTAGATCTTCTAGAGCCGTTGGCTCTAGAGGCTCTAGCTAGATTGATTAGAGCCGGTCACGTGGCTAGTCATGTGACCCGGGACTTATGTTACCCGTCGTAACAGCCCATAATGACCTTAATTTCAACATTTTTGAACTTTAATAACTTTGCAAGAATCTAATATTATTTTTTGAAATTTAAATTGTATATCTATTGAAATATTAGCTTTTTATGGTTTATTTTACTTTTTTTAAATTTTCATTTTTCGAATATTAAAGATTAAAATAAAAAAACTAAAATTTTTATACTTTGAGCGGTAAATTGGTCTATGCGTCTTTAAAAATTTTGCCGAGTAAAGTTCTAGACTTAAAATACCAAATATGATTACCACGGCCGCTTGCACTCAAGTACCAAGAATCTAACCAGAGCATAACACACCTTTAAGCAGATCAAGAAACGATTAAAGGCTGTAACTCTAAACTCAAGCGACCTCTAAGCGTACAAGGCTTTCTCACGACCATTTCCTTCAATCACTCACTTGATTTTCCGTGCGCGCCACATCTCATCAGGCCTCAAGACATGAACCATCCGGGCAAGACCTCATTTCACATCTAATTCAATGCATCTAACCTCTATGCATCCTCATTCTCAACATTCTTCTAATTCCCATCCACAACATTCAAAAATTTGAGATAAACAAGGCAGCTAAAAGAGGCGCTTCTCACCGCCTGTGCTATTTTCTGTGCCTCTTCTGTGTCTCAGCCTCGTACGCGTATGCATTTGCGCTTTTTAAACTCTTACAGCTGAGTTTTGCGATCTTTGTTTGAAATAATCTATGTGGTTCTGTTGGATTTGCGAATGAGTATTTTTAGCTGACAACTTTTGAGGAACCCGTGATGGTTTTGAACTAGATGTCTCTCGATTTTAACGCCTCAGACAGGTATTATGATCTATTCAAGAATATTTGAAAGTTGTATCTATCTTTCTAAAAGTCCTTCCGACTTCGACTTCTGAGCTTTCGTATAAGACATCAACTCGGACGAACTTTTGCAATGTCAGGCTGATGTGTGTACCCAGAAAAACACTCTTGAGCTGGAGGCACTCATTTCATTGAGCTAGCCGATCATCCGTGTATTGAAGACTGTCGGAATCCGCATTTCATGCAGCCACGTTGGCGAAACACTGATAGTAAAAGGGGCAGTTGAACTGTTGATGAAGCATCATGAACTCACATTATTGGCTCTTACCACTCCTAATTAGTGAAATCACTGATTGGTGGTGGCGTTTTTGAGTCTGTGTGAGTGCAATTACTGCCTTTTGTTGATGTCTTTTACGTTCACATACGAGGCGCTTTCGATACGGCAAATGCTCTTTAATATTAGGGGTTGCCGTTGAGTGCTCCATGAGGTTGCAACTTGCACTTCTCAGTTCTCACAATATAGGGACTAATTAACCCTCAAAATATCAAAATTATTTTTATTCTTTTGCAAAGTCGTGGTTGCTACATCATAATTGTATTTTGAAACCGAAAGATAGCTCGTCGCCCGCTAGTACTCTAAAGAAGGCATTGTGAGATCAATTCACAGTGTTTTCTGACTTGTACATTATGTCCACCAGACATCGTGAATCGAAACATGATCCGGGAGCTTCAAATCCAGGGTCATCTAAATTCCTAACCAATTCTAAGCGCCAATGTATGAATTGTGAAAGCGGTAGGTGGCAATTTCCACGACCCGTGGATGCTCAGACATGATTTTTAAGACCGACTTTGACTGCTCTCGCTAACTATGTCGATAGATAGTCATGAGCTTGATCATGAGAAAGAACGATACGATCGAGAAAATTGTTGGTGTACGAAACTAGGATTGCTACACACCAATCTGAGCCCACTCAACTCCTTGCATCTTATAACAATACAGGAAACAAAACAACCAAGGCTCCGGTAGAAAATCTTGCTCGAAGAGCTCTCAATGAGGCTACTACTCAGACTTCCGCCAGCACAATGGCTATTTCATCTATAGCTGGAGCAAAAACTGGAAAGAAGTCGATAGAAATTCTAGGGGACAATCCAGCCACGGCTTTGAAAGATTTCAACAGTATGTTTCAAGCAATTATTCACGGATAACAAAGGCTGACAGTTCTTGGGCTATCGTGCTCACGAAAGAAGGGAGTTCCAACTCGGCAGAGTATGTAGCCATCTCCTTTTCAAACTCGAAACTTGCTAATCAAGTAGATCTTCGAAATCCCATGGAAAAAAACCGAAGAGAATGCCCACGATTTAGGGAGTGAAACTAAGACTACTTGGAAGGTCTCTTCAGACCTCAATCATCACTTTCAAACTAAGCAGCTTTTAATTATCGAGATGCATAGGAGCTTTTGTGTTTGCAGGTAAGTTTAAACCCATCTAGCCGTTAACATGACATTGCTATAAGACATGGGCGTTGATAAATTCTGACCTTAGTCCGATTCGTAAATATCGCCCGGTAGAGAAGAACAGGAAAGATTCTAATGCGAAACAACATTCAACTACTTACAGTGAAAAGCCTACACGTGGTCTTATCGAGGAGAAAAAGGAGAAAGTATCGAAGGTGCCGACGATTGGAGTTATTGCGGATGGCTCACGAGGGATGCTTCATAGAACCTTTCGGCTCAATTGCGAGGAATATTGCATAATGGAATATGACGTGAAGGTATCGTTCATTGGAAGATTGGCAAAAAATTCAGAGCTGGATGTAGCCATTGAAAGTGGTCGTTTTAGTAACCAGTACCACTCGGCCACATCAAGAGCTAGGAGCCTGCTCGAGCTTTCACCATCAAAAAGCTGTACCGCTATTCGATCAGGGCACTCTTCAGCCGGTATCTATCCAAAAGCGGAGCAAATTTTGGAAAAATTGCTCTTCGATGAGGATTTGCGATCACTTTACCGCGAGGCTTTTCCCAAAAACTTGATTACCGCTAATATCTCCGAGATCAATATTCGACAATGCCTACTAGATTTTTCAAAGAGGTTGCAGGGTGAAGCAGAGACTCCTCAGATGCTCAGCACTGCAAAATACGCCAGGGCTAACTCACTAAATTTAATTACAGAGATCAAAATGCGGCTTACACATAGATTCAAGATAATAGATGTTGTGTATCCCAAAGAGGAATTGACAAACTCTCAAAAGAGATTAAATGGAGAACGACCGTTAGGTCAATGCCCCGATTATCATGAAGTGAGCGTCGAAACTGCTAGAATCAAGGACACGGTCTCATGGAAGCCTTTTTGAAGGATTTCAGGCTTTCCTTGAATCCTAACCAGGTGGAGAGGGCGTTGTGTGATATTTGGCCAATCAACATTCCCATAGACATGCAGAATCGCATCAGTTATGTGGTGCGATGGGAAATTCCAAATTACATTTTCAGGAATTTTTCCCGCAGCCAATCACTTGGAGAAATATTGACACTTACAGGAGATACTGCTGGCAGCATAGCACAGAGTTGCAAAAAGTATCTGCAGTCGAATTTCCATCAAATCGGCCTATATGTTCTAGAAGCGGTCGAGGCTCGTCTAAGCAGCAGCTCCAACATCAATGGTAAGTCTAAGCTCATTATGGTAACCGCGCGCATCATTCTGACTTGATTGCAGTATCAATTAAGAAGGATATAATTACTCTAGATTTGTCATATCATGATATTGAGGATAAATCGGTTGTGGACGTGTCAATCACTGCGAACTACTTCGTCCATGAAAAAGCTGCCTCAGCCTTATCCTGGCTTTGCGCTGCTCTACGGGAACCATCAAACGATTCCACATACTATTCGTCTGTTTCGATCCAAACCTCCGAAAAATCTTTAGCTGAAGGATCTAATTACAACATGAAAAATCGACCGAAAGATATAATCACCGTGACACCTCATGATCTTGAAACCACACTGGACGGCACAGAGTGCTGGCACACATTGTTCCCTCGCATGGTTGTTGCCAAGGGGTTTCCAGTCAGAAAGCGCTCCCGAGGTCGGGGCTTAGACATATCATTTGCTGATATGGTATTAGTAGCTGGGTGCCTGAACCTGGTGATGTTTGATGGTGGACTGGTTGCAAACGGTTTGAATTCTGTTTTGATTCCGATCAGGGAATTATTGGATGACGATGCGATACAATGGCACTACCGGCCAAGGACTGCCGGAGACCCAAAATCAAGAAGGCCCACATTTGAAATCGTGGAAGAAACTGGAGAGTGGTACAAAGAGTTAGACCCTAACCGGTTGCAAAATCGAAGGTGTTTTCTTGGATGGGTCCCGAAAGCCTCTATTTTAATTGGCACAAAAGGGTATTCCGACGGGGCGATAACGTATTCAGCGGCAGAAAGAGCTCCAGACAGTCGTCCAGTCGTATCTTATAACTTCACGTTTGGAACTGGGGGAACTGGATTTATTACAGCCACGGGAAGTATTGGTTTGACTACTTCATCAATGCCATCTACCATAACCACTAATATTGAGAAAGATATACATGAGATTCTGACGGATGGGACAAATGATACTGTTCTCATGTATGACAGCGAGAAAAAAATTGCGTGGTATCTACCTCAGTCTTGCGTTGTCCTTTTCCTAGTACAAGCGAGGCTTACACGACACAGTTGGCAAGTTTTGAAGGGCAATGAGCTTAAACACTTGAAGCTAGCGAATCCTGACTCGGGTGGGTCACAGGCTAATGAGGCATTAAAAGCAAACCTAAACTTGCATTTGAAAAAGGAGGATTCTCAGCCCGCCGAGGGATCCCCTCAGGGAACTGTTAGCAGTCTCATTAAGGATATTTGGCAAGCCTTAGATGACATCGGTACGGGTTTAAGGTCTATCCAGAAGGAATTTTCAAGAGTTAAAGAGAATCCTCCTAAGTATATCTATGGGGTTGAGCATATCGATACAGTAGGTATGAGACAGACTAAGAACGTCAAACGAGCAGCCATTTCTCAACCATGGGCTAATCTTACCAAAGACTATCCCACCGCAATCTTTTGTAGTAAACTTGGACATCCAATTGTCCTAGTTCAACCAGAGCTAATATGTCAGCCGTGGCAATCGGTGCCTGAAGGAAAGAATCACCTTGTAATCACCTCTCCTGTTGTGCAACACTATCTGACACAGGGGCAGAGAGGATTTGGTGGGAACGTGGAGTGGAAATTTGACAATGAACTCATGCAGAACCATATACTCGACAAAAAAAGCGCCGTCCACCATGTTCAACTTCTTCGCGAAACCCGCAGGCCTCAGCCAAACAATGTTCTGTTGGGTCTCGTAGCCGCACATCCGGGCGGGAGCTTTATATTCAACAAAGTCAAGCTTCTTAAGAGCTGCCCCGAGATTGTTCCTTCATCGGCGGGAGTAGAGTCACAGATTGGTTCGGAATCTACCAGTAATATCAATATTGGCGAGAGACAAACCACGGAAAACCTCTGTTCTAGCTTTGACAAACAGAGCACTGAGTCATCCAGTCCGGCTATTAGTGTTCGCAGCATTCCAAACAGGTCTAGCATGACTGACACGGGAACAAGTGAGGGTGCGGAAGCTCCGGGCACTCCAACCTCACTTCGTTATCATAGGAGTATCTCAAAGAAAGAAGGCAACCCCGCAAAGTAATGCGATACCATTGAACAAGATCTAGGAACAAGGTGAGGCAACCAAAAAATCTGATATGCAGTGCATTTCTAAATCTGCAATAGTTGCGCGGTAGAGACATCTGAACAATATGACAAAGGGGTTCTAGGGTATGAGTCTATATATAAGGAAGTGAGGGAATTGGGAATTGAATCTTATGTATGCGGATGCTGTGGAGTGGTACTACTTATTTATTGAAATACTGAATGCGAGTGTCAATCTGGAACCTGGCCAATCATTTTTATTTTTCGGTGCGAATTTTTGCTACAAGACTCCTATCTTTTGAAGTAGTGACAACATTTGAATAATTGGCTGTATCAAAATATCTTCATCCCGATCCCTGATTATTGGTACCGACTAGCCAGCTTCATTGAAAAAAGTGTCTGGGGGCTTTTCAAAGATGGATGGGGAACAAGAACATGGTTATAGTTGGTCAATACCGTGGAAAAGGTACAGATGCTAAGCTGTGTGCTTCAATTTGGTGTTCAGCTTCTTTTTCCAGTCAGTAGACAAATTATTATTGCCCCTGTCATTCTTCGGGAAAGATTTTTATTCCATTCTTTCCCTTTCAACACACCTTTCACGTGGGCGATGGCTTATCTCCAGTGACTGAAAACAATGTTCTGACAATAGCATGCACCCCCCAAAAACATTAATGAAGTAGTTTGGAAGGAATCATGCGAAACGGCCGACTGGACCAAGACGGAGACTCCATCCAAAACCAGACCGATGAGTTGAAGTCAAAGATGTTCCGGCCCCACAGAACTTTTAGACCGTGTTTCCGGCCAAGCAGCCTTTGAAAGAACAATATATATACTCCGTAGTCAAGATAAAATTTCAAACCTCCAAGCTCTACCACGAAACCTCTCGGCATTTGCTAAGCTCGACAGAAGCTATCTGTCAAGGACGGTACCGCTTTCACGGCACGAGGGTCGTCATCGACTAGTGACGACGTGCTCGAAACAGGGTTATTGGTTATTCAAGGAAACAAAAATGCTACTACTGCGAGAATCTCCTTCGGAACCACAAGTTCAAACGGAAAACTCGGCACAAACATGAAAGATACATGGCAGGTATTTGTCTTTGGCATCGAGCAGTGATGATGTTTACATGAAGAGAAGGAAACGTAACAATGACTGCATGAGGTCAAACTGCATCACGTAATGAGAGAAATGAAGGTTGGACATGATCGTTTTAGCAGAGGCGATCGATTGGCCCCGCTGCACGGTCACTAATAACCCCAGAATAATCCATTTTATGCTGCCATGAACACAACAAGTAAATGTTGTGAAACTGGACTATTTATTAACCTTATTAGTGATCGTGGAGCACTCTTTTCTGGGGGCACATCGCGCACGGTAACCATAAGCAATTTTTATCAAGTAATGACTAGCCACATGATGTGTGCCACTCACTACTCTACCTATACTAACAGGTTGGCACAGAGTCTCGTAATATATAATAACTTTATTTTTGATGTGGCTGACCTGACTGGGAAGGGAGCTAGTCAGTCTATGGACATGCTGTACGACATTTCGTTTTCTGGAAGTTATTTTGGAGGACAGTGGACAGTGATAAAATGTGCATGGTTCGTCAGAATAACGGCTTCTTCTTTCGTTCGCATTATCCAATTGAGGGGGCTGGAGAAGCGATCCCCATATATTTGAGCACTCCGTACCTGCTGCTGTATATACAAATAGTTTCAACAATTTAGGAAATAGGAGATCCAAAAAGAGATGTTTCTCTAAACTTTCGATTTCGCTCAGTGTGCAAATATCGAACATCCTCGCTACAAGTAGATGGGTTATGACCAAATTCGCAAACGTATACAGGTTCTACAACAGTGTTATACGAAGTCTATGGCACCATAGATCCTCTAGAGCTTGTGATCGACTTGTATTCTCTGCTAGAAACACCAAATTTTACTCGGTGTGTTCTTTCTAATACGTAAACTCTACGCAACTCTACGCAACTAAAATGAGGAGAAATCTCGATGAGAATACTCTTGAATTGTTCCAGAACTTCTTAGTATCTCACGTGACGTTTATCATTACTCAAATATCCATTTAGCATTCGGTTTTGTACGGCTCAAAATCATGAGCCTGTCAAATCACATGGGAGCTCCTCATCATACTCCACGATTACTCGTTGGAAAAGCGGGAATTCCTCAAACCCACGAGTCAACATTAGTCCAGTCACAGCTTAGCCAAGTTCTAATGTACTGGACTGGTGTACTATCTTAGTCTATCTATGCCTTGCGTGCTCCCCAACCCCAACATCATCATTATCAAATTAATTGCAGGATGAGTCCAATCAGGTCCTGAATGGTTATAATCCGAGGGGAAACTTGCAGGAACAACACCATGTTTCAGGAAGTCTAATCGACACTCCTTCCTTGTACACCGTACGTATCTGAAATACTTCAAGTATCAAGAGTCAAGACTCAAGACAGCGACAATCGAAGTTCCACCCAAAAGCTTATCTAGCGGTGAAGTAGACTACCCAATCCGAGCCCCTTTCCTATCACCAGGACACCATCAACGAACGGACCTTCCATACGACCTTTCCATGGTAAGATTACCTTTACCTTGTCCAAGCATCCAAGAATGTTTGGAAAAATTCAAAATATGACTCCTTTCAGCTATTACGGAGTACAGTACTGTGTACTTCTTTTTTGCTTTAAATTGATTCGAATTTGGCGTCAGCTCATTCGCTCGATTTAGATTAGATGTACTGAACTCAACCTTACTTTGTAAATTAACCTACACGGTAAAAGTTGCGGTATGAATCTGATTATACGATTATACTATGCAGGTGTCCATTTCCCTTTTAGATTTTTCTGCTTACCGGGCCCCCATGTTTAGTGCTAACCAATCCACAAGAGCCCAATTTTGTTGGCTTTTTTTTCTTCTTTCACATTCCTCTCTGAGGTTCATGGACCTGCGTGGGTTGGTTAATCTATCGAGTCTATCGAGACCATGAGGCATTTCCCTCTCACAACTTAAACATTCTATATATTGAGACATTTTCCCACTTATTTATCCCTTTGACCTCGCTCCTAGCCAAAATACCAACTCACTGTCACACCAAATCATTCACTGCAATGGGCTTTGAACTTCTACTCCTCTTCAACAACGCTTCGTCAGATAAATACCCAAGCTCGACCAAAAGTCGATAACAACGGAAGCAACCTTTTTTCTACACCATTACAATTGTTACACATATTAATATCCCATTCCAGTCTTCAGCCTCGCAGCGTTGTCGTCGTCGGACAAGATCTGCTCCTTGTCAACTTCAATTCCTTCAAAATACCCTTTCGTCAATTATAAATAATCTTTTCCCTTTTAATTTCAAAAATAAAATACCCCAAAAAACGTTCAAAACGTTTTCAAAACAATCGCTCATCATGCAGATCTCACCACCCCGCAACGCCCACGCATTTTCCAATAAGCGAACACTCAAATCAACTCCTTATCTGAGTCCTTACGCCTCTTCTCGACCACGACAAGCATCTTCAACTTCATCTCTTCGCATTCCTCTCCCGGCCACAAATCGTAACGCACGAGAACGCGCCCCGATTCGTCAGGTTCAACAACCAGAGTCGGAAGTTAGTATTATTGTCACGACGTGGGATGATGAGGGAAAGTGTTGGTATCCGGTCGAGGCTTACGGTCCTATCGGAGAGCATTTGAACAAATTTATCGAGGCGAGGAGAAGAGCGAAGCAAATGAGCGAGAGGAGAGATTCGGAGTAAAATGGTGGTGCAATGATCTTCATACCAAGTGTTGGAAAAGAGGATGGAGTTGCATGGATGTTTTTCCATGGTTTTGTTTTGGTGTCTGCTTGTGGAGTTTTTTATGATGAATGATGATGAATTTTTCTTTTGGGGTAATGGGTTAAGCGTCATGATGGCATCAATAGGGTAGATGATGGCACACGAAAAATGGTTCGTCTCGAGGCAACAAGGGCAACTGAACTGACCGGGACGGGAGGGATAATAGAAGGGGTACTCGGAGTTCAATTTTGGCATTTCTCAACCTACAATAGCTAGCAATTCCATCCTCTCAATGAGTCGCAAGACTCTGTGCCCTCTGGCACTCCATGATTTGCTTGTTTGTTACTTGGTTATACTGAAGCATCCTTTTGTTTCTCGCTCCTCAAGTGGTCTAGGCACCGCTAAGGCTTAATCACGATTCACTTCTCTCCCATGCACCACATAAACATAACCTAAACCCACCATAAAATGTCTCCGCTGTCAGCCTGTCACGTCCCACCAGCCTGGCCTGGTCTGCAGCATACCGGTATGTGCGGGACCACCCGTTTTACCGAACCCTCCTTCGCCCGTTAACTGTAATCTTCCATTTCCATTTCTCCTTGGGCTGAGAAGTTCTCCACCCGGGCTGAAACTGACAGGCCCGTTATGGGAATGGACTTATCTGCGGAGTACGGTAGCCTGCGTATCTCCACTACGTCTTACGTCCTGGCTTTCGAGTCTCTAGCTCCATGCAATGCATGTTGTTGAAGTTTTTCTTCCGTGCTTGCTTGGCCAAATTGCTTCGAGGACTTTGGACTGGGATGGGGGAGAAATTTTTTTTTAATTTTTTTTTTTTCGTCACGTTGATTGTGAGTGGGGCGAGTGGTCCAGAACTCGACTCAATATTGGAATTTGGATGGAGTTAAGTTGACATCCATCGTGAGTTTTTTTTTTTAAAAAGTGGTCTTAAGGTTTATGAGTGGGAGATAGGGGGTTTTTTGGGGCGTTTCTTTAGGAGGTGGGGGGGGGGAGGGGGTTATGGGTTGTGCATCGACGGTGAGTAGGGTTCTAGAGGTATCAAAAATTTCTACAGTCTGGAATTCAGCTTTAATGAATGGGTTCAGATGATCGATTCATAGCTGTGTAGTCGTATTGCAATTTTGCGTGGTCTTTTAAACTTTTTCTCGGTATTTTTTTTTCGCCGTTCTTGTTTAACCTTACGAGTAGACGTTTCGTATTTCCTAGCGAAGCGACAGGATTCAGGAAGCCAGCCGGACAAATTGGTAGATCGTCAGGGGAACCAGGGCAGCTTGGATCACTACCCGCCTTTACCCCGCTATAATAAGGTGGAGGGTGGAACGGAAAATTCATCTCGTTCGTCAATCGCTTTTTTGTTAGGTAATCGAGGTGGTGCTTATTTCTGAAGTGATTATCGTAGCTAGGGTTTATAATTCTTCGTATTTTTGGCTGCTCAGCGGAATCCTTGGGTGTAATACTCGTAGTCGTTCGAGGTTTGTGGTTAGTAAACTATGTAATATAGGGAATATATAAATGTTACATCAAGCTATTATATTCTGTGGGAATTGGTCGGTGTGAATTAAAAATTGCTATTTCTAACTTCATAAATCTTAAACATCTGCGGCGAAGTACGGGGTAATGCATGCCGAATCCGTCTCAAAATCAAGGCTAAAAGAGGAGAATCATATTCACAGCTCATGATTATCATGTAGGTACCCACCGACTTTCATACTTTCATCCTTATGATCTTCTCTATCATCTCAATGTTTGTGAAGACGATAAGTATCGTCACTATTCTTTTCATGATATTTGTAAATAGTAGTTGCACTTATCTCCTTGGTTTAAGATAGTAGACATCCAGAAACCGGTGTTGCTGTGTTTGTGTTTTCTTATACTTGTGAGATTGATCCGCTAGCTTCCTGAACAGCCTCTCAGAAAACTTCTTCATCGGCTTCTTGAATATCCTCCGCATCGGTGGCAGAAATATGATGAAAAAGATTTCCCGAGATAGCAGCTTCACTCTTAGTTGGAATGCACCGATTATTCAGCTTCCTCGTTTCTTTCAATATTGAAATCTCTTGTGAGACTTTTTGAAAGCTGCCCTGGCCCTCCTCATTCTGACAATTTCTCAACTCGCAAGGTCTACATGGAGTACCGTAGTGCGCGTATTTTTCGAGCAATTCAAACATGCAAACGAATACATATTTCCTCCAGGTGAATATGGGTGCGCAATCGATGCGATATTTTTTGTTTTAGAATAAGGCTGCTCTCTGACTAATTAGTAGCCTGACACTCTGGCTGGGAATGTTCTTTTTTCTTTTTTTCGCTCCCCTCAAAATATATCACAGGACCAGACTTTGTTCTACGAAAGCTATGATCTTGGAAACGGGTATCTCGCGTCCAAACTGTGACCAAAATTCTATGCAGATCGTTAGTTGGTGTACCGAGTTATTGGAATTGTTTCCGAGACGGCTCTTTTAATACATTACCTATTGTCATTTTATTGACTATTGTATTATTCTACGTCGAGTCATATAATTCTGTGTGAGATAACTGATGAAAAAGATACTTAGGAGGCTAGTTGTCCAGAACAGGCGGCGACTCTTTTCACTTTCGACTTACATGATTCGAGTAGATCTATGCTGCTGCGGCGGTGTCGCTTTTTTGTCCGGACTACCTTTCTTTCTGTTCCTCATCATTTTTCTTCAAGAACTTTCACACAAGGGATTGCTTCACAAATGTATCTTGGAACCTTTGCTTTGCTTGGATGGAATATCTGGTTCTACCTATCATAGACATTGACGCACCCCTATAGATTTTATTGGAAGTAGTGTTACACCACTCTTGCGCCCCAGGGTTCCCGTTACGCATCAGAAGGATAAGTAGTGTCGCTCATTGGCTACAGTAGTCTTCGACTGCTTCTATCATACTATGATATATTTGTAGAGGCGTGTGATTAGCGTAAATAATTTAGTTACTCCTGGATATCCGGATCATATGGTTATTTTATTGCGTTATTTATAGGCTGGGTTAGCGTGGACTTGGCAAGTTGGGAATAGATAGATGTTATGAGAGGTAAAGGAGTTAGACCAGCATTGCCGGCTGTTGAATCGAGTTTCAGGCCCCAAAGGCTCGGTCAAAAAACCCGAAGAACTTGTTGGAGAGCTATCGCCCCGAAGCCCGCTTCCCGATCTCTCCAATCGACGAACCATTCTTAGCTAAAGAGCAATTCATGTAAACTTAAAACAACTCATTACACTTTTAGTGGCTAAACACAAATGCGGATGACGTGAAGTGGGAAGTACATGATGAGGAAATGATTATACTATAGCAATGCTCACATATTCCAACAGATATAGAGAATTGGCTTTAAATGAATTAGGTATGCATAGGTTAAATTAAGATTGCATACAACATATTTAGAGTGTACCGAGCTCCGCCTCTCCACGTTTTACTGGGAAGAATTGAATCTCTCTCTACAATTCAGTCAATGAAGGTGGAGTTTCTCGTCCCAATTTTAGATCGTGAAAGAAAAAAAAGCACTACGATATCAAAAATTAATTTAGTGAGCAGTTAAGAGAAGTTGCTCAAAAGCTTTGTTCTTGAGAAGGTATGGTAATGCTCTCATTTCCATCAAATTCACATCTCAATTGAAGATTGAAAAACTAGATCATAATATCAGAGCCATCCTTGAATCCCCTATCCGTATCTTGTCCTCAATTTCATCAACATCGAAAAGAATGAGTGGTTTAGAAAGAAAGAAACAAAAACAAGATAAAAATTCCCTCGAATAAGAGGCAGGAGATAGAATTATAACCTACTAGGAGCTCAAACCCAGACTGAGTTTCAACTCTATCAGAGTCCATCGCGCTTTCCCCACTCTTTCTACACGGCGTCACTTCGAGCTTTGGCGACACGCGTGCAATCACAACAGTTTCAGTCTGCAACAAGGTGACATCGCATCAAACCCCCCCCCCGGGGGCAAACTCCGCCCATGTTATTCATCCTCGCTTAATTGCAATATTCACCCCTGTCACCAAAGTTCGGGATACGTTATAATCTGTTCTGCGATGATCGCACTACGATTTATCATTTGTTCTCTTATGACCTGCGGATCATTGAGTATCTCGGACAAATTTTATGCTGTGGGTGAAGTAGGCTTTTAAGTCTCCTCCTTCAACGGTACAATACATACGTAAACATGATCAGAATCGAAATCGACAAATCTTCACAGAAAATATAAAGTAGAACTATATTGGTTGGCTAAAATAATCTATTTACCTTAAGCTGTGCCTCGCTTGGTTAGATCTACCTATAGAAGTGGTTTGAGAAAGCCTTCTGCCAGCGACACAGAAAGGAAGCGCCATTGATTGTATCTCCATAGTACTCTACAAAAAAAATTTTCATTCTCTTTGACATAATCTTGGTCTGAAATGGCAAGACTAGGCTGCACAAAAGAGCCTAAATTCTGGGCTCCTGGGAACTTAGAGGGTTTGTGAGACTTGTCTATGCCCGGATGTTTGCTCCCGAGACGGATGAAGTCCAGTGTATACTTTGGAGGGTTCAATGCTTTGTTTTGAAAACCCGGAAAAAGATTTTTGAACGTGCGATGGAATGTTAAAAATGTTATTTGACAAGCAATCAATGGGTAGTCCTACAATGCTCTGGGATAATCAACCATATGGCTGGGGAAGTAGTAGAGAAAGGAACCATAACTTCAAAAACACAAAATGAGTAAAACTGGTGTGGCTAGAGGCAAAGAGAGCTCCGCCATCAGGAGAAGTCTAGAAATGAAGCCAGATTGTTACATTCAAGATTGTCACTTCGAATTGTGATAGTCAAAACTTGACTAGGCAACACTAAAAGAAGGGCTGGGAGGTATACCCTAACCATAGTAATCGTGGTATTTGAAGACAGTCCTAAATAACATCCATGAGACTGGGCATTCGTAAGAAATACTTTGCGAAAGCAAAGTGGTGTCCGGATGAATTCCTGAACCAAGCATGCCAGACTTCACAAAGACTTGACCTAAAAACACAGCCATACCACTTATACCCACACTAGTAAGGCTCAGCCTCGCCCCCAGTTCAGCCCACTGAGTCATCAACAACAGCAAGTCTCCACCACTCCTCACTTATCATCAAACATATCCCAATCATCCCCTTCCCAATCACATTCATCATCGTCCTCCATATCCATTTCCACAATCACGAACGCATCTTCTTCTTCAACTTTTTGCGCAGCATCCTTACTTTTTTTTAGCCCTTCACCAGCACATAAAATCAAAGAAGCCTTTGTACTAACCTTTATCTTTCGTGCTGTGACGAGTTTTTTGTTGTAAGTCTCGTTTAGATAGATCTATTGTTCATTAGTTGTGCTGTTTGGGCTAGGATATACAAAGATGTATAGATGAGCGAGACTTAAAAGAGCGCTACTATCATCTAAACCATATTGTTCTTTATCAAAGACTAATTTTTTTGCTGCAATGCAGTATTTATGGCGAACTTGCGTCTATCCAACGTTTATCAGCTTTATCAACCAACTCACCTGAGAAAGAAACTCACATAAACCTCATCGGGATCCACTCCTGGAAACTTCGCATCAGGCCAAAGACGTCTAACAAGCATATCCTGGCTTCTCCATTTGATATACGCCTCATCCACATTCGGATGACGAAGTCTGTTAATTATCTCGATATTAGCAAGCATTTGTTGCCAAGTACTGGCTTTCGCTTGCGAGAGGATAACAGGAGATGGTATGTTGTTCGTAGCGTAGTTCTGGCCGACGAGGTGAGTGGTGTGTTATTGGAAGGTGAGAGTTCATTGGGTTTTATGGGGAAGCGGGAAGGCGAAAGTGTAAAGAATGTATACTCACAGTGATCCACTCAATTTGATCTTGATACAAAAGTTGCGGGGGAGATTCAAGACCTGCATATGGTTCAAGCGGAAGAACCTTCTTAGCGAGGTCGAGAGAGAGGGTTACTTGGTGCAAGGCGTGCGCCGCTGGATTCATGGTTGCGGATTTTTTTTTGGTTGTAATCTTTGTTGAGATTATAAATTGAGCATGAAGTGGTAGTTCTGTATCCTAAGACTAATGATGTAAATCTGAAATGAAAGGGTTTGTTTCTCTCTGTAATTTGTGTTTTTTGGTTGAAAATTTCCAGTTGAGCAATTGGCGTGAAGTTTTGTGAGTAAAAATAATCTCAAGAAATAGGCACGTACAGGAAGATACGGTCAAGGCAGTAGAGATGACTCGATTTCAATTCCTTTGTAACCTTTGAAAGAAGGGTTCCAACGGAATGGTACGCCTTTGCTTGGTTGAATGGATTCTGTACTGATTCGTGATTCACTATCACTATAGAAGAACTCTATCGTGTCACAACATGATATTACTACCGAAGACAATCCTGTGAAGAAGCAGTAGTTTTAACCTTCCAATAGCATCATATATCATCCAATCTTAATATTCGGGAATCAATATATATATTGAAAGTATGGTTCATGCGGAGCTAGAGAGTAGGGGGAGCTAGTACCAATTAGTACTAACAGAGCTCTATAATTATAATTAGAGCTCTCCTTCTCGTAGGTCTTTCGCTCTGTAGTCAAACAGATACTCTGAATGCCCTCATATCTCAGGCCTAATGCTTCCCATCATTCCTGTGAATAGTCATACTTTAAACAATATGTTCACTGTGGTATCTGTCGATATCTAAATCGGGGCATGGAGTTACGCCATCCCACGGCCACGGATTTCGATCGGAGGCTTATGGATACGAGCTATGAATCTATGCTTGTCCTGTAAGTCTGTTCCATCACCTTCGCGCTTCGCAGACTATACGTAGAGTTTATGATTATATCCATGACTTGGCATTATCACGAAGAATCGAGAAAGAAAACCTCTCTCGGTTGTGCCTGATATCTTTCTATCACATTTAATAACATCTAATTCCATGGCTGGGGGGGGGGGGGGGGGTTCGTTTAATGCCTTCTGCGAGTTCAAATCACAAAGAGCTTTCCAAGGACTAGTTCTGCCCTCATAACCACCTGACTCATGAGCTCATTCACCCTAAGCACAAACACCGCTGTCATTTATTCGCCCATATCTACCTGACTTAGAATATAATGACGAAAGGTCCATCAAGCTACATACCATCGTTGCCTTCAAATCATTGCCTTTGGCACCATAGATGACACCCCATGATCCTCGTGGAGTGTCTCTCAAGCAATATTGATATATCCTTACTATCCACTGTTTCACACCGCATTTTAGTAAGCTCCGAGCCACACAAAGTAAAACCATCTGTATGTTACGAGGTTTGCCGTCTAGATCACGTGAAAGTGCTCTAGGCTCTCGAGGTGGTTTATAACTAGGCGTCAAGCAGGGACTTAAAGTAATGACAATAATATGATGCAATTCGTAACTAATAGTATGGTATACTAAATGATTGATCTTGAGCACGAAGCTCTATACAAAGGAAATCCATCTTGATTATATAGACCTTCATGCCTATGGCTAGTCAGGACCACTGCGCGGTCCGGACAGCCAGCGTTCCTCAGCGGTCCATAACGTGACTTCGTCACGTTACCTTGTTTTAGTCATGTGACGCGGCGTAGATGTTAGCCGTCGTAACATAAGGGCCCTAACATTTCGCTGCTATTTCTGAAGATCGTCTGAAAGTGAAACATCACGCCCTTTATTATACTCATATTTACATTTAGATGTTACTATGACTTAGTATATTTAAGATTAGGTTCCTGGGAAAAAGCTTTGTCGACTGGGAGATAGAGATAGACTTTTGATCTAACGCCAGCACGGAACGGTATAGATAATACGTGGACATCGGAATGTCGGCGCTTGCTTGTGGGGGTAAGGGCCACCCCACTGTCATATACCGACCTCGGTAGACGGTGATTAATAAACTTGTCTGCGCCATACTTCCCTATCAAGAGAATTTCCTCCAGCAGTCTGAGAGATCAGACGTGTCAAAATGTTCCGCAAATTGAACGATGCTGCTGGTGTGGACTTTGGAGCGGAGTCCGAGCTCACCCACTCCTTTTTCCACAGTGGTGCAATACATCGGAGGGAGTGTGTACATACCTCCGTGGTGGAGGAAGTCATGGCTGGATTGCGATGACATTGGTGGAGGAGGATATGATGTTGTGTGTTCTGGCGCATTGAATGCTGTACGTGGTTTAGATTGCTATGTTCTGAATCGAAGATTGGACATTTAAGGCAGCCAATATGGATGTGGGGTGGTACTACTTTACTGTGTCTGTAGCATATATATATAGGAGTCCCCGATGTGTGTTTTCAGGTCAAGCGCAGTGACAACTTGCATTCCCATCTACATCATTATGGGCGACCTTACCATTCTTCCGACCTTCAAGACGGCCGGCATCACTGTTCTCATAATATTCCTCGCATTCTTCCTCAAAGTATAAAACACCTCGAGCTATACTATCTCGGAAGACTGACAAGCTGTAGAAACTCCATAGAGCATATTTTACCTCTCTAAGTAAGATCCCAGGACCATGGTACGCAAAATTTACTCATCTCGTCCTCAACTACCACGTACTCACCGAAAATCGCGTTCATTACGTCCATTCCCTTCATCAAACCTACGGTCAAATAGTTCGCATCTCTCCAACTGAAGTATCATGCTCTTCGCTCCCCTCTTTCCTCACCATCCATCCGATCACTAAACCCTTCCTCAAATCTTCATGGTATCAAAGCCTTGTTCCCCCCCCTTCAGGAATTCTCAGCATGGTTGATCCAAAAGAACATGCTGCTCGCCGCAAATTATTTTCACAAGCTTTCAGTAAGAGCTTTTTAAAAGCAAACTGGGAGTCCGAGGTTAGAAAAAAAGCTGAGATGGCGGTGGAAAAGATTAAGAGGGATGCTTTGATAAAAGAGGCAGATATCTTGACGTACTTCACGTTCATGGCAACTGATGTGGTGGCACATCTGGCATTTGGAGAAAGTTTCAATATTCTGGAAAATGAAAAGGTCAATTTTCCCCCCAGCTTCTGAACGACCCAGTACTGAATCCAGATTAGAAAACCCAATTCGTTCTTGATCTTCAACATCAAATAAGTTTGGGCGCTTTACGCGCCGAATTTCCTAATTTATTCGCTATTGGAAAATTTCTGCATATCCCCTTTCTCGAAGGAGGTGAGGCACGGCTCAGAGAATATGGTGCAATAGCAGTTAAAAACGCCAAATCGCAAAGTCAGGCTAATCCGACCATATTCCGAAAAGTCCTCGCCGAATCTAAGGCAGAAAACGCGGAGGGGTCGATGTCAGATAGAAGTATTGTGCAAGAAGCTTCTTTCTTTCTTGTGGTGGGCACCGATACGACTTCTGTTTCAATCACGTATCTACTGTACAGCATTTTGAAGGATCGCAATTTGCAAAAACAATTAGAAGATGAGGTAGATACTTTGGGCGAAGATTTCGAGTCAAAAGATGTAGAGCAGTTGGTGCTGTTAAATGCGGTCATTGACGAAGGACTGAGGTTGTGGGGTGCAGCGCCTGGCGCTCTACCTCGTGTCGCGCCAAACGGAGGAGCTATGTTGGATGGATATCGAGTTCCAGGCGGTGTAACAGTTTCGACCCAAGGTTGGACCATCCACCGCAATCCGGAAATATTTCCAGAGCCTGAGAGGTATTTCATTCCTTTTCATCATTCCATTCTTCATTCTCTGAATTCTCTCGTGGCAGCACTAACACATATCCCTCCCCTTAGTTTCCAACCTCAACGCTGGCTAGGCGAAAAATCAAACGAAATGAAATCAGCTTATCATCCTTACGGAGCAGGAACACGCACTTGCGTAGGAATCCATTTGGCAAGAATGGAAATCTGGTTAGCTCTTGCTTTGTTCCTCAGAGAGTGTAAGGGAGCAAGGATTGCGCGAAGTCAAGATGATAAGGACATGGTGCCTAAAACCTCCTTGGTGATTGAGCCGAAAGGTGGAAAATGTATGATTACTATGAACGATGAATACTAGTATGATTATTTGAGGATGTAGGGGTGATTTGTTGGGTAGGACGGGGTTTCGTTATCAAGCAGAATAAATTGAGGTATGGATACTAGTATGGTTATTTATGGATGTAGGGGTATTTGTTGGATGGGATCGGGTTTAGGTTAGTTATCAAGGCAGAACAAATTGAAAGAAGTAACAAATTTGAAGACAGGCAATAAGAACGACGGATTAGATCAGTGTCTATAATTTCTATACGGCAGTAATATCATAACTGATATTGAAATAAAATTGCTCACTTCTGTTCAAGAATTAAATTTATGAATTGAGAAATTTTACTGGATAGTTTATTATCGAAAGACAAAACCCGGGTATTTTTTATACGTTATTAATGATAATCAATAACATTGATTAATTATGATGTATTATTACTTATATAGATAATCACTAGAGGTCACCAACGTAGAACGCATTCTAAATGCAGAGAATTGCTAATGAGTTACCATACTAAGATACGACTCAGATCAAAGATGTAACAATCAAAACAGGGATTCAAAACACTATTTGATTAAACGAGATTGAATTATCATCCTCAAAGCTCATCTCTATGTATATTTCCACCATCTAGTGTGGAGAAACTAGCGTCGGGTTCTAGAAAGATGTTAAATGTGACACTTCTTTCAACGTTCGATAATGTATTGAAATACGGGGTAATTACTAACTAAGATTCACGACCAAAATATCTACTTCCAAGGCACTCAGACCCAATTTCGACAATTTGCCCTCACTAATAGACCAGCCTGAATCTCCATGTAATGTGTGATTTATCGACACCACATTACCCGGCAAAAGTATCGTGACCTCGGCTTTGGAGTCAACATATTCCCCATTAACAATCCCAACCATCATCTGTTCTCCTACTATCCATGCACTTGCATCCAGCAGGCCACTTCCCAATCCCTTGATTGCATTTGTGCCAAACAGGAAATCAATAGCAGGCCTATTCTGCAAAACTTTTCCCAACGCCGCACTACCACGGTTGACTGATTCTGTACTCGGGTAGATCCAGTAGGTAATACCCTTGGCATTGTGATTCACACTTAACATCATCATGACTTCCACTTCCCCCACAATTGGTGTCCTTTGCCAATACTGCGACTCACCAAACGCCTGTACCACTGACCACGTAGGTTTTTGCAAACCACCTTGACTACCAGGTCCTATATTTGCTTGATAATTTTGTATGTCATCAAGCCGATTAGATACGTCTTCTAAATCTCCTATGCAATTGTCGCACCCGCAATCTCCATATGTTGCATTACAAGGTGTATTCCACGAAACAGACCAAGTTGCATTGATAGACACTGGATATGCATCTTGGAAAATGATATCGGCACCGGCTGAATATTCCGGGTAGTAGAAATTTTGACAGTTTAGCACGAGACTGACGGGATGATATGGATCGAGGAATTTGAGTTGTTTGTAGGCAAGTTGAGTAGAATTGAGGGGATATACCCACCCATCTGGCTCATCGGCAGTATACCAAGACAGAAGAGTGGTTCTATTTTGCCAGAGAGCTACTTGTTCTGAGATGCGTGTCGAGTTTTGAAACGCAAACCGCATATCATAAAGATTGAAGAGGTTTAACTCATCCATTTTATCCCAATACTCTATGAGTTGTACTGTGGGATAAGATTGATCTGGAAGGCCACCGTCTGGAACGATGTTTATAGTGTTGAAACCGAGTGCAGCGTATGCTTCGAGGTTGGCGAGTGAGACGTTGTCGAGAGTTACATACGACCCATCCGCGTAATATCCATTAGGGAAAACGGCATACCAGCCATTCCAATCATTCTTGTCATTTTGAACATAAAGTCCTCCATAGAGATTGTCAATTTTCACGGCACTAGCATAGTCCCGTGACGGCAGTACGTAGACACTGGTGCTTGCGGTATAGGACTGTTGACCATCAGGGGAAGTAGCGAAAACCGATACTGCATAAGGCTCCAATTGTGCTGGGAACGACGAGAAAGAGAACCCAATTAGGTTGCCTGTCGAATTTACTGGAATTTTGTGGGTGATAAGCAGAGCACTTGACTCGTCATTGTAAATTTTAATATCAAGAGTCGTGAAAGGCGAGCTGATATTGCTTCCAGGGACATCATATGTAGCATTTCGATATGATCCACCAAAGATATGAGATATGCTAGCATCAACGATCAAAGATCCCTCGCCATCACTCTCCAAAAAGATTGAATACCGAGGTTGTATAGTAATATATAGTAGAGGATCATACTGCGATACCGGAAACTGGAATTGTCCTCCTGGATCTAGCGAATGGTTTCTAAGGAATGTTAGAAAGTACCCTTCCTCGCCACAATGGGATAACAACTCACGTGCTCATATAAGGCTTTCCGCACCAAGTAGGGACATCGGGAGGAGCATTGAAAGCGAGTGTCAGAGATATTAGAGCTGGTAACAGGAATGGAAAATACATCATGAATTTCAATCTGTGACGGAAGGCTTAAAGACAGTAGCCAGTATGAGAAAGATCTCGAGATGTCATATGTACTACGTACTCCAACTAAAATGCAACGACTACACAAAGTGGGACCTTTTACCCCTCTTGGTCCCACCTGCCGAATCAGATGCATTTTAGATCCATATCACGTGCCTAGTCGGATCTGCATGCAACGTTGCCCACATCCTGAATTGCGCTGATAAGGTTATAGGATTAACCGTCATTGACGCGTTGACTATAAACGTGTATGACCCACTAAAGGCAATATATACGGTACGTAGACAAAAGTTTCGTAGGGAAAAAAGAGTGATTACAATGGATGATAGAACAAAACTACTAGGTAGCGCTATCGCGCACTCCCTCATGCACCAGGACGCACAAAGAAGGTCATATCAAACATCTTAACGGTCCGTGATTAGTTATCTAGAGTTAAACAAGCTTCGACAAGCCTTGTATGCTTTAATATTCCTTGCACTTGCATTAGAGCTATCTGCCCGCATGTACTATGATAAGCCATATCGCCTCCTCCACACAGACTGCAGAAGAGTTTCATGTTATCCGTCGACTCTATCAAGATAAGAAGCATAAATATGAACTATATTTTATGCGTGATTGTCACTTGTAGGTAAATTGTTCGCAATAGCATCGAGTCCACTTTGGCGCACCGCATCGACTTCATTAGTTGAGAACATTAGTATCTTTCCACATCTTATCGACGATAAATTCATGATGGAAGAGACAATACTAGGTCGGATAACTCGTCCGAGGGTTTCTAGCTCGTCATGGATGGTATCAGTTCTACTTGTCCTATGTTCATGTATCACATCAACCACATTTGGATATGACGGATCGATGATGTTGGTATTTTCGGCAGAGAGGTCTTATACCAATACAGTGTCTGTGATAAGCTGATCATGAATAGGAATAGACTCAATATCTTGCCCAGCTATACTGATTACTTCAAACTGAATACCGCTACTCTGTCTCTCAACACAGCTGCGCTCTAGATTGGTGGCGCCATTGCTGGTCTGACTTATGGCCAAGTGACTGATAAGATCGGACGTAGATATGCATTATTTTAGGCGGCCATCGCAACATTTTTGTCTGTTGTGCTGCAGACAGCTGCGCAGAATACTGCGATGTTTGTGATAGCTAGAATTTTGGTCGGATACGGAACCTCTGCCTCCACCCTTACTGGACCGACGTATGTTACTGAGACACTTCCATATAATTGGAGAGCCTAGGGATTGGGAGTGTTAAACGATTGTTACTATGTCGGTATGAGCTTTCTTTGCCCTCAGTTGGTTCACACATCTGACATGCAGCAGGAGGTTTGATTGCAGCTGGTGTGACATACAGAACAGCTTCTTACAGCTCGACCTGGGCATGGAGAGTCCCTTCTTTAGTCCAGGGTATCTTCAGTATTCTTTGCATTGCTATCTTACCGTTCATCCCTGAATCACCTCGATGGTTAGCCTATGTTGGGCGTACAGAAGAGGCATTGATGGTCGTGGCTCAGACTCATGCGAATGGAGATACGTCGAATCCTGTTGTATTGGCGCAATACCAAGAGATTATTGACACGATAGAGTACGAGAGAAATGTTGGCGAGACTCTGAGCCTAAAGCAGATGGTTAAAACACCAGTTGCAAGGAAAAGGGTATCCCTAGCGATCTCAGCCGTAGTAATTTCTACCATTTCAGGTAAGTAATTGATTCTGTCCTTGGGATTTAGTATTCATCTTTCTAGGCAATGTAATCGCAAGTTACTACTTAGGAACGATGCTTGACAATGCCGGTATAAGTGACACGACGACGCAACTCCAAATTGTGAGTTTTCAAGCCACGCAAATTTAGGGCTTAAGGCTGAACTCCAATAGAACATAATCCTGAATGCTTGGTGTCTTTGTTGCGCCCTCTTCGGAACATACTATGCTGATATCCTTGGACGCCGCGCAGCTGCGATTATTAGTACAGCACTCGTCACTGTTTCACTCTTCATCGTCGGTGCTTTAACTAAAGGTATGCGCTTTACCATTTGATTCTGCTCCCTAAATCGTTGACATGTTGAAAAGTGTATGGAACATCAACGAACAAGTCCGGCCTGTACGGCACGGTCGCCGCAATTTTCCTCTTCCAAGGTGCTTACTCTTTTGGCTGGACACCACTCCTCTACCTGTATCCTCCCGAAGTGCTCAATTATTCCATTAGAGCCAACGGGATGGGGTCTCTTCACCTTTGTTCTCAACGGTGTTGCACTTCTCATTGTGTTCTCCTTTCCATTTGCGCAAGAAGCCATGGGCTGGAAGATATATATGATGAATGGTGCATGGGATGTATTGGAGGTAGGATTAATCTGGAAATATTGGGTGGAGACACGAGGAAAAACACTCGAGGAGATTGACGAGGTGTTTGAAGGGATCGAACATTCTGATATACCTGATTTAAAAGACCTGTTGAAAGTAAATGTGGGACCTGAGGACAATGTTCCACAAATAATTGAGATCGTCCCCTCAAGAAAGAGTGTTTGAAACGAAGTTAATAGAAAAGGGGTTGGAAGGATGAAGAAATATATATTCTCTAAGAGTGGTAACGGTGCATCTTGTAAGAGTCGCCCTAAGCTATGCACAGAGTGGTGCATATTACTTACATATTAATATCTGAACCCGTTGATTGATCATAAATGAATTTCATTCAAGTAGCCTAAGGAGATCCATCAAGTCATGAGCGAATTCCATTAGAAGCAAGTAAAACATATGAATATAAGATTAGTCAACGTCATCCCATTTCTGCAACAAGTCTGCAGGGAGAACTCGATTTCCCTTTTTGATCCGTTCCGTCACTCGTAATGGACCCTTGCCGTCCCAGCTTACTTCTACTCGATGATCTTCAGAATCTTTCACAATCTCCATGACCCTCTTCACAAGAACGTGAAATTTGCTCAACAAAGTCGCGTTCCTTTCTTCCCATTCGAGCACCTTATCCTTGACGTTTGATACCTCGGGCTTATCGAAGAGCCCATATTCATGATAGGCGAGCAAGAAATTGGGAGTTTGATTTAACCACAGTCGAGGAAAAATCTCTTCCATGTCAAAATCATTCAATTTGCGTCGCGTTTTGATGTCGAAAATCTGACTTTGGGGTTTCTTGGTGCCTTGCATTCGCAGATCTAGCTTCGAATTGCTAGACCCTGCAGGGGCACTACCTACTCCTAACGTGGCAAATGGCTCGTCCAGTGGTGATTGTGCACTCTCTGTTGAGTATTTCGTAGGTGTACTAGGTTCTCTGATGTATCCATCGCTCTCACTGCGAACTAATATGTGAAGGTCTGCGAAATCATATTCGATAATGCGTTGATGTGAGCAAGAACCTTTTACATCCTGGTCCCATGTAGTATATCGCTCCGGAAATGTATGACCGTAACCTCGGAGGTCATCGATAGTTTCAGTTGGAGTCCTCTCTTTTCGGATGAAGAAAACTGTATCCCCAACGAAATCGGCATCAAATCGAAATGGCTTCTCCACTGAGCCTGCAAATCTCAAAAGATTTCCCATAGTAGACCCGCATCCTACAAGATCAAGAGCTTGGACGTTAAAGTCCGGTTCGAGAGCTAGGATGGAGCGCACGGCGGGCTCCAGGGGATAATCGGGATATCGTGCAGCATTGATGTCGCGGAATACGGACCCGCTGTCACCAGGAAGCTTTTCATTTTGTGCGGGAGGAGACCAGGCTGGAGGAGATCCTATTTCCCACGAGTTAGAAAACAGTTACGGTTCTATGAAGCATGAACAGCCAGCTTAGATAAGCATGCTGCGTAATCTAGAATGCTTCCCAGAGCTAGAGCTTCTCCATCGTGAGTTCAGTTGTAAGAGCATTATTTTGCTTACCTGGTACAAGAATTATGGGGGATTGAGCGTCCAGCCAGTTGTAAGAAGCAAGGTAGCTGACATTTGCAATTTTAGGAGCATTTTCTTCGATCAAAAGAGTTGAAATATTGATTTTGTCGATTTCTATTCCAAAGGGCTCATCTGATACTGGTGGAGGTATATGAAATGCTGAGCCTGGCCGGAAACCCGAGCGAGCACCCCGCGCACCCCGAGACCCGCGAGACCCACGAGCCACACTAGCACCAGCACTACCGATACCCTTACCCCAGTTTTCGCCTCTGCGAGTGCCATTTCCGTAAGACGACATCATCGATTTTGTTGCAATATCAAGCGAAAGAATGATTTATGTTGATGTTCGAAATCTCTGATGATATTCCTGCTGAATATCACGTTTTTATTCATCGAATCACCCCCTTGCCTCTTTTGCATTTCATTGAGCATTTGATTGAGCATTTGATCCAGCAAAAGTCAACTCCGGATTCCACCGAACCCCCGAAAGAATCCTATTGGCTTCATTCTGTGCTGTGCAGCACCTAGCAAACGGAAATGCATCGCCGTATGGTTTCAGCGCATGCGAGTAGCCTTCATTCGCATGTAAGGAGGTAAGATACTGGATTAGATTGGATCAGACAGCAAACGCACTCGACGAGGCTTTCCACTTCTGCTGCCGTGAAACCATGGAAAACATTCATAACTTGATATGGAATCTTGCTTGCACAATGCCGCTATAATAATTGTGGGTGGCCCCACTTTAGCTTGCTATAATGCCTCGATTAAAAGCTAAAGTGGGGTCACCCACAATTATTTTCTTTAGAAATGAATAGAATCTTCCAACGTTTATCCTTTTTGTCGTATTCCGTTGTATGAGGATGCACGTTCAAAACGAAGTCGTTTGTAGGACATTCATTTGACCTCACTTAATATCAATCCAAGAGACATTTAGGGACTATCTATTGATCAGAATCCCCTCATCTCCCTTGTCAACATTGGAATCTCTAAGTTGCTCTTATGAACCAAAATTTGGCATGGCATCCCTTATTGATGATCCACGGGTTGCCCGTCTCAACCGTTTCTTTAATGATGTGATAGACGAACGAAGAACTATGTCGTCCGCCCGAGATGGGAAGAATTTCATAGAAGCCATCTGTTCTCAAAAGGATCCAGCAACGACCGTATACAAGATACTGTCAAGCTCGGGAGGTCTTAATGCAATACAAACATCCATGCGCTTCGACACAACACCCTCATTCCTCAATGAAGATGCCATTTTGTTACTTCGCTACCTACAAGAACCATCCTTGAGAACCATAAATTCTGGGTTGAGCCTGTCAGAGATAATCACTGCGATGGTCGAGCCTCCGTTCTTTTGGGATGGATTCATGCGAGCATTTCGGGCCGGAGAACTGAACCGGCAGGCCTCACATGGTTTTGCTTGGCTTCTACTGGAACTACTTAACCGGCCTGGAAAATCGCCAAAAATTTATTTACTTGCCGCGAAGTCCCCTGGAATGCTAGATTCAATCCTAAAATCTCCGGATGGAGAAACTCGAAATCTTGGCCAGAAAATCAAGCACACCCTGTCTCTGGATGTCTCAGATTTGGATAGGAATCGTGAGGCTGGGCCAGGCGGAAGGCACAACAACGATCATGCAAATCACCGGGATATTTCGATCATGCCTACAGCAGATGAGCTATTGTCCAAGGAACGACCTTTCTTGCGTACCCCGGACACATACCTCAGAGACTCGGATTTGCCTCGCCTTGGAACTCACATAGATAATCAATTCAGACTCTTGAGAGAAGATATGCTCGGGGAAATCAGAGATGAGATCCAAAAACTTCAAGGTTTGAAGCCGGGAAGGCACCGTGGTCTGACTTTCGACAATATCGCAATAGATGATATACAAACCGGGGATGATAAGTTCCGAGAACCTTGGGGACTGAAGTTTCGCTGCGAACATGAGCTACCGTTTCCGAAAAAGTTGGAGTCCAAAAAGCGGGTTGAATATCTCAAGGAAAATAGGCAGATCCTTAAGCATGGATCTACTGGATGTCTGTTTATAGATGGTCGACCCGTCGCATTTCCCATAATCAACCGGATCGAAGAAGAATTAGCAAAATCTCCCGCAAAAATAATCTTGCAATTTAAAGATGAGACAACCGTATCGGAGGCGTTGGCGAAGCTAAAGACAGCCCAAAATATAAAGTTCGTGCAAATAGACACATCTGTCTTCGCTTTCGAACCATTTCTTAGAAGACTACAAGAGATGAATAATATTCCTTTGGCTGAAGAACTTCTCTCATGGAGTGGGGATCAATGCGTCCGGGGCCCTCCGTTCCAGCCTTTACGACTCAAACAAAGTATCCAAAAAGGCATTGGTAAAGATCTTTCCTCTTTGATTGGGACTCAGAAGCCAGTCATTCTCGATGAATCCCAGACGAATTCTCTGCTTGCTATTTTATTTCAAAGGGTGAGTCTGGTTCAAGGGCCACCAGGTGCGTGTTCAATACCTTTCATGTCCAAATTGATGCTAAAGAAATGATTTTAGGCACGGGAAAATCATTCATTGGAGCTTTAGGTGCAAAAATACTTCATGATTTCACGTCCCAAACCATTTTAGTCGTCTGCTATACAAACCATGCGCTGGATCAATTTCTCGAAGACCTTCTGGACATCGGGATTCCATCTTCACATATGATTAGACTTGGGTCAAAGTCCACACCTCGAACAAAAGAATTATCTTTACGGGAACAAGGTTCGTCTAAAGGGTCGGTCAAACTCAATAAATCACAATGGGACCGAATTCGCAAACTCGAATCAAGTCTCAATCAGCATAAGACGAGATTGGAACACGCGTTTAAATGGTATCACTCGACTCAAGTAAGTAAGCAACAGATATTGGACTACCTCGAGTTTCTGCCTGGTGATCTTCCATTCTTTGATACGTTCCAGGTGCCCGTGACCAAACAGCATGATATGACCCAGGTCGGAAGAAAAGGAAAGGCCGTAGACAAGTTCTATTTATTGAATAGGTGGATCAGGGGTATGACGGATGCCGGGAGTCTCCAGTATACTCAACCCCAAAGTTCAAAAGAAGTATGGACAATCAGTCTAGAGTTGAGACATGCGATTGTCTCAGGTTGGAGGTCAGCTATCATAGAGGAGATGGTCGAAGAAATGCTTAAAATCGGGAAGCAGTTCAATGATGAGCAAGCAGAAAAAGAGAGTATCTTCGATCAGAGGGATATTAGCACAATCAAATCCAAGAGAATTATTGGCTGCACAACAACTGCCGCTGCGAAATATACGTCAGCAATTCAGATTGCCTCTCCCGGGGTATTGTTGGTTGAAGAAGCTGGAGAAATTCTCGAGGCGCATATATTTACATCTTTGGCGAAGGACACGCAGCAACTGATCCTCATAGGGGACCACAAACAGCTTCGCCCGAAGTGTAATACATACGCCCTGAAGGTGGAACAAGGAGACGGCTACAACCTGGACATGTCCTTGTTTGAAAGATTGGTTCTTGATGGATTTCCACATGTCACGTTGACTAAACAGCATCGTTCTAGACCAGAGATATCATCCATTATTAGACATATTACGTATCCAGACCTGATCGATGCCGACTCCACGCACAATCGAAAAAACATTCTTGGCGTCCGAGACAACCTTATCTTTATAGATCACAGATCTCCTGAAAACGATATACATGTCAAAGCAATGAGGGATAATGTTGACTCGACATCATCTAAGCAGAATGAGCATGAGGCGAACATGATCTTGAAATGTGTGAAGTATCTTGCTCAACAAGGGTACGGGTCTGAAAAATTGGTGGTTTTAACACCATATGTCGCCCAGCTCAAATTGCTGCGTGAAAAGCTGTCAAGTGAGAATGATCCTATACTTAACGACTTGGACAAATATGACCTTATCCGCGCTGGCTTGTATGTTGACGCAGGTGCTAAGGCTTCAAAGCCTTCACTCCGAATCTCTACTGTCGGTAAGTATTGCTCCAAGTTCCGTTTCTTCCCTATCAAGGTCTTCTTTCGTCCTTTGTTTCAAGAGCAATTTCAATCTTTGGAAATTGTTGACACGTCGGGATGCTTTGTGAAACGATATTAATCTTGTGAAAATTTCTCATTAAACCTTTTTTATCCTATATTTATTCGCACATCGGCTACATGTAACTAATCTCAACCAAGATAACTACCAAGGTGAGGAAAGTGATATTGTTCTTGTCTCATTGACTAGAAGCAACTCGAACAATGATATCGGTTTCTTGTCTCAGCCTCAAAGACTCAACGTCATGGTTTCGCGGGCAAGAAACGGGCTTATCATGGTCGGTAATTCTGCCACCTTCGTACATGCTCGGAAAGGAAGGGATCTATGGGAGAAGTTCTTCGGTTTATTATCAGCATCAGGACATGTGTATCAAGGATTTCCAGTAAAATGCGAGAATCACCCGCTTAGGGTGGTAAATCTGTCGACCCCAGAAGATTTTGAGAAGCATTGTCCCGATGGAGGATGCAAAGAGCCTTGGTAGGTCACTCTAGTTATGGTAATTTACAGGCTGCTAATCGTTTAATCACAGTGGTGCTCTACTGAAATGCAAAATTCATCATTGCCCCAGTAGTTGTCATCAAATATTCGATCACTCTAAAGTACTCTGCAAAGTGATTCTAGAGCACCAATGCCCTGTTGGCCATAGAAACAAGTCACTATGTCACCAAGGTCTCCCATCAACATCCTGCCAGAAATGTGTGAAGGAAAAACGAGATGCGGCTGAGCAAGCACAGAAAGACTTAGACGAACAGTTACGGTTGGATGAAATAAGTCAAAAACATCTGAAAGAACTGAAAAAGGTTCAAAACGAGATTGAAAACGCGCAAAAAAAAAATCGAGACGCTCGATTGAGATCGGAGCAAGAAAAAATCTTAGCACAAAAAAGAAAGGATTTGTCTGTCATTTTGCACCGTAATAATCATATAGAATCAGACGCGCAACGATATTCCTCGCCTTCGCTATCAGGATTCACACCTTCTGTTATATCAAATTCTTCTCCGGGTCCTATGACCGCAAGCCCTGTGTCACTGCAAGACATATCAAAACCAAAGCTGCTAGATAAAAAGAAAAATCTCCAGGAACATCTTCAGATTTGCCTTGAGCATAACGTTTCAGCATCAAAAACCAATTGGCAAAGACAAAAAGACCAGGAGAATGCCAAAAATCCGGCGATAGATAAGATTATGGAAATGATTGGATTGGAAGATGTAAAATCCGAAGTTCTGCGAATTAAAGCCAAAGTCGACACATCACAACGTCAGGGAACAGATCTTACCAAAGAAAGGTTGGGAGCAGTTTTATTAGGAAACCCTGGAACAGGTACGTCTTTAATCTCAATTATACTCAGTATTTCAAATGCCCAAGTTGTCTGAGATGTAATATTATGATATCCGGGCTTCTTTCAATATTTGGGTATAGTTCAATGGTCCAAATAGTTTGAACATTCTGATTGGATTCGATATTTAAGATATTGTGGAAATTGAAGGTTGTAAAGTATTTTGCCAATTGAATGTTTTTATTTGATTCAAAGACACTAATCTTACAAGCTCATCGTCGGACTGCTCTCGGGGGTCGTTGGACTCAGTTATGGTGGTAAATTTTCTAATTTCAAATAGGGAAAACAACTGTAGCGAGGCTCTATGCGAAAATTCTAACAACACTTCAGGTTCTTCCTGGTGATGAATTTGTTGAGACAACAGGTAGCCATCTTGCAAATGGTGGAGTCGATGATGTCAAAAAGCATCTGGCAATCCTTGAAGCATCGCAGGGGGGAGTTTACTTTATTGATGAAGCCTACCAGCTGACGGAAGGGCATAATTATGGTGGCAAAGCTGTTCTCGATTATCTACTCACAGAGATTGAAAATCTTGTGGGCAAAGTAGTTTTTATCTTTGCTGGGTATCGCAAGCAAATGGAAAAGTTCTTTGAGCATAACCCCGGAATATCATCTCGTCTACCATACTCTCTTCGTTTTGAGGACTATACAGACTCGGAGCTTCTTCAAATGTTGCAGTTCAAGATCCAAAAATACTATCCCTTCCCAATGAAGATAGAAGACGGCCAGGACGGGCTTTTTATGCAAATCGCAATCCAGCGCCTGGGCAGAGGGAGGGCTCGAGACGGTTTCGGAAATGCAAGAGCCCTCGAGAATATGTTTGCAAGGATTCGAGGACGTCAAGCCGATCGACTCACGAAGGAACGTAAGCAAGGCCTCAGTCCAGACGACGACTTTATTTCTAAGGAAGACCTGATCGGGCCAGATCCATCCCAGGTAATTCTCGATTGCGAAGCTTGGAATCGGCTACAAAGTCTCACGGGTTTGGACTCAGTTAAAGAGTCCGTCAGAGGCTTAATTGATATGATTAAGACCAATTACGAAAGAGAGCTTAGAAAATTGCCTCCTGTGGATACATCACTCAACCGAGTATTTCTAGGTTCTCCGGGCACAGGCAAAACTACGGTAGCTAAGCTTTATGGCCGAATTCTCTCAGACCTTGGTCTACTGAGCAATGGGGAAGGTGAGTGATAATCTTTTAGTTCAATTTGCTTAATCAGCGGAGATTTCAAAAGCCTGAAATTTGGTCGAAATTCAATCTGCCTGAAAACTCAAATATTCTACTCCTGTGAATTTTTGATTACAATCGAACCATCCAAGTGGATTTGAAGTTGCAAAATGATCCGTAGCATATTAGGCGCTCAAGCATTTTTTTCGTTTTCGAACTACCGTTTGGTTTTTGCAAGCCCAACTCCGGGGATCAAATGACAGCCTTTTGATTTTCATATTCTGAATTAGATAAATAATTCTAACAAGCTCTAGTTATCACAAAGAGCCCCGCTGATTTCATCGGAAGTGTCATGGGGCAATCCGAGGAGAATACTAAAAACATTCTGGCTAGCACAGTTGGGAAAGTTCTGATCATTGATGAAGCATACATGCTTTACTCCAGCTCTGAAAAGGGTGGCGGTGGCGCTGACATGTACAGAACAGCCGTCATAGACACAATCGTGGCCGAAGTGCAAAATGTACCGGGTGATGATCAGTGCGTGCTGCTTCTCGGTTACGAAGACAAAATGGTTGAAATGTTTCAGAATGTGAATCCAGGCCTTACGAGACGTTTCGCACTCAAAGATGCTTTCAATTTCGCAGATTTTAATGATCAGGAGTTGGAAGAAATTCTCCACCTCAAGTTGAAGAACCAGGGACTTGGAGCGACTCCAAAAGCTGTGTCAGTTGTCAGAGATCTCCTTGGACGAGCCCGAAATGGTCTGAATTTCGGAAACGGTGGTGAAGTGGAGAACCTGATTTCACGGGCCAAACGCAATTACCAGTCTCGACAATCAAAGTTGCAAGCCAGTAAGCGATCTGTGGATTTTATTTTTGAACCACAAGATTTCGATCCAGATTATAATCGAGCTGAGGGCGCAGAGACAAATCTCAGGGAGCTCTTCAAAGATGTGATGGGCTGTGACTCTATCGTCACCCAACTTAGTGAATATCTCAATGTTGCGAAACATATGAAGAAGGCCGGAAAAGATCCTCGATCCCATATTCCAATGAATTTCGTATTCAAGGGTCCTCCAGGTATGTGCTACTCTGCATCTCAAATACATTGTATTTTAGATTACCGTGTTGATACTTGATTTTAGGTACCGGTAAAACGACAACCGCTCGCAAGATTGGTCAAGTTTATTATGACTTGGGCCTTCTTTCGGAAGTCAGAGTCGTAGAATGCTCCGCTTCTGACCTGGTGGGTAAGTATGTAGGACACACTGGCCCCAAGACCATCAAGCAGCTCGAGCTTGGGCTCGGCAAAGTTCTTTTCATCGATGAAGCGTACCGACTTGGCCAAGGGCATTTTGCTCAAGAGGCCATTGATGAGCTAGTTGATGTAAGTGCTCCCCTTTCATTTATCATATGCATGATCACAATATTTTACCTTGTGCAACATAAGTTTTTTCATTTCGCTGAATCTTGGATTTTTATCTCGTCTTCAACATTTTCAATTATTGACAGAGCTATGTTCTAGTCCATGACAAAGCCAAAATTCACCAATAAAATGATTATCATCCTGGCGGGGTATGAAAAAGATATGAATACGTTGCTCAGCGCGAACGAAGGATTGAATAGCCGTTTTCCTGATGAGATAGTGTTTCCTGCTCTAGATCCAAAAGATTCTCTTCTTGTCCTACAGAATGCTCTGGAGAAAGAGGACATCTTGATAGAGGGTTTGAATCATATGCCTAGTCACCAACCTTTCTTGGACATGGTTACAGAGCTCTCAGGCCTTCCTGCCTGGGGTAATGCGAGAGATATGATCACATTGGCCAAGAGCATGATACGCGCGGCCTACCAGTCGACCTCCAACTCAATAACAGAAAATTCAAAGATTATTATATCATATGATGTTGCCCTAGCTTGCATTCAACGCATGATCGACGGCAAAAGAAATAGGGCCGCCGTCCAAGGACAATCTAGGTTCAATTCTTCGACAAACAGCCCAGTCATGAGCGAGATTCAGGAATCACCCGCATCTTCTACAATGACCACCAAGACTGTGAATTCGATAAAAAAAAAGAAAAATGTTGAAGAGGAACAGCGATCAAGTTTAAGAACAGAATCCGAAATATCCTACGATGGAATTTCACGTGATGCAGGAGTGTCCGATGCAATATGGGCTCAACTACAACAAGACAAAAGGGCGGCCGATGAGGAAGCCCAGAACTGTGAGATTGAGATGCGAAAACAGCAAGAAAAGATTGAAGCACTTCAAGAGGCAGAAAGAAAAGCTAAGGAGGCAATCATGCAGGAAATCAAGTCAAAACATGAAGCCGAGCGCCGAGAACAACTTCGATTGCGCGAAGAAGCTCGACTTCGAGAGTTGCAAGCAAAGGCTGAAAGAGAACGCATCGAGAAGGAAAGGGAGCGAAGAAGATTGGAAGAAGTAGAGAGAAGGAGAAAAGAGGCGCAGGCTCAGGCTAAATTGAAAACCATGGGTGTTTGTGTTGCGGGTTTTCAATGGATTAAACAAGCTGGTGGGTATAGGTGTGCTGGTGGAAGCCATTTTGTGACGGATGATCAACTTGGGATGAGAGGAGACTGATGATAATGCGGAAATGTATTGTTCTGATTTTCCCGCGTAGCTAGGAGGACTCATCTATGACTTAAAGATGTTCATCTATGACTTGAAGATGTTGATCTATGACTCGAAGATGTTGCGGAGTTTGGTTCGGCGGTTTGTGGCTGACTTTCTTTGTTTGTTACTGGCACTTTTTAGATTTACGATAATATTGCAGTATGCATCACCTATGACTCGTTTTCTCCGTGCGTACCTTTTGTCTACCAGGGTAACACCATGTTGCCAGCGAATTACATAGTACTTGTAATAGTACAATTAAGATTGTCATTATCAACATTCTTGGAGGTTCCAAAGCCTGATAGTACCTTTCAATGTTTAAACTCATATTGGAGAATTAAATCATATCTCGAGTCGAAGATTCAGGGAAATCTTGTTCCACTAACTCCATTCTGATAATTAAATACTTTGTTATTTTATAAATCCTCAAACCAGCATAACCTTATATTGAGTGGAAATGTGGTTATGAAAACCATGGAGATAATCTTCAACAACCACCATCAAAAAGTATTCTTCACCAATTAAAAGTTCCTCCTATAGGGTTAGAAAGAGCACGTCTTCCCCCTGAGCCTTACCAAAGGGCTCGCTTAACCATATTAATGACCGCAAAAATAGCCGACCCTTTCTAGGCGACTATGTAACCTTATCGTACAGCTTAGCACTGTGATAGATAGATCCTGAGGAATTTCCAAAATTACAATGTTTGCCATATTATATTTGAACAAATTAACGTATATTACTATATCTTCCTAACCTTCTATTCTTACATCAATGTCTCTTAACAAGGTTACACAAGTGGAAACTCTAGATATAGATGGTCCTACCTCTTGCGGATACTTCGTCATCACGTAAATGCTTTCGCTATCATGAACATATGTAGATGTAGATAATGCTTTAGCACCTCTACAGCGGCTTTTGACTGAAACCTGTAGATTTTGCAGTCTTATCTTCTCCGATCTTTTTCTTATTTGTAGGTTTGTATGTGTGGTCCGAAGTTTGATAGTAGAACCACCTGCGAGATTCTATGTTCCAAAACTACCTAAAAACTGCTCACGTAGCACAATTTTCTCGGCAAAATCGCAACAAAGGAGGAAATCCCAATTAAACACATTCTAAACGATGATATTCTATAAACTAGCACGCTACCGAACGTCAAATCTTAATCTCCGCAGTGAAATCTCCAAAATATTAATCTCAGGTACTGCTTTTGGCCACTGTCCTCGATTGGGAAAACAATGACTCGACGAAAACTACGCATATAGATATATCGACGATATCCATTTCGACTCTACTAAAGACCGCAAGTCACACAACGAGATAACACTCTACCCCTTACTTCAAAGAATGCATAAGTCAAGAAAAACCAAGAGTCAACCAAAGCCAAACCAAATTCATCAAAGTATTATCCGAAAAATGTAAATTGAGATATCGAAAATAAATCCGCATCTTTTCTTAGTAAAGTAAGGAGTAAGATTACAATAAGTAATGCTGTGTTTAATGCACTTGCGCGTGACGGTTGCAGTCACTGTCTTACTGTCGCAGATATACTTTTACTCAAATAGGTTATGGAAATTTGCGGAAGATTTTTGGCTGGCAAGAATGTTGGTTGGATCGGAGTATCTATCTATCTAATAAAGCACTTTTTTTCGACAGGCGAAAATATATATTCTTCGACGGAGATGAAAATGCAAAGAGAATGTAGGAGAGGCGGAATATTACTGAGGGAGGGAGTTGGATAAAAGTGGATGGTTCGTAGTAGAGATTTCTCCCCAAACATACTGATCACCTGCTAGGTGTGGTGATATGAAATGTTAATTATCATGCTTCTGGAGTGTGAGACTTAACGAAAAAAAAAAAACGATGCATGGGGGAAGAAATTGCAGAAATTAGTATATGATTATGGAGCATTAATTAGACAGATTTAAGTGATCTTACATGCGAGGTAATATTATTACCAAGTTTACATACAAACTCCAATACTGCCCCAAAGAAAAAAAAAGTGAAATCAAGAATCTTATACCAAGTTTGCCTAGGAAGACTAGTGCAAGATCAATGACAGATAGCTCTAGCTCTCTTCTATGAGACTCTAGAGTTTTTGTAATAAGAGTCACTCATTCGGTATTACTTAGGAACATGAAAGGGATAGCGTGGGAACCTTTTGGTCTTTTTAATGATATAGTGTTTAATTAAGTGTAAATTAAGATTATGGTTATAAAGATACTCCGAGGAGAGTAATGAGTGATTACCAAGAGCTGTTCCAGAGATCTGGATTTAGGAGCTGGTGCTCGTTCTCCAAAGTACTTGTGTAGTCTAGTAATGGGTATGTGGACAGGGCTTATAGTTTTAGAGTATTTGAAAAAGAACCTCATTCAAAAACATACGAGGTCTGCAACTGGCATTGTGGCTAGCTATATATGTGAAGATTCGTACAGTAAATATATTGTGTAAACTTGTACACCCACTCTGCCCTACGCTTTGGCACGGTAGATATGCGACGAAGACAAAATGATTCTTGGGAGAATTGAATGCAGTATATAAATATCATGATTTCAAACTTCTCTCCAATAAAGTATTTTCCCCTAAGAACGCGGAATTCGTCACGCGATGCTCTTATATAACAATATGGTATTATCGCATTTTTCGGTACCGACTCCTCAAATTTGTTCGTGCAAAGGACGAACGAATGCCCATATCACCACACGATGCAAGCCCCCATAAACCGATAGTGACAACGCCAGGAAAGTATGTTCCATATACCCCTTTATACCAAGCTGGTCATGTAACGCCAGCACAAGATCCTACCAGACATGCAACCAAACGCCATGTCCCTAAAATCTAACCTATAAGTCAAGGTTGACCCTCAAGTCTACTTCTTTGAACTTGTTCATTGAACCATTCCCTCCCAGCCTCCTTCCTTTCCATGGCCTCTTCTTCATATACATCCATATCATCATCTCCCAAATCGCTCGTCTCATCCCATAATTTATCGAACTCTGAATTTGGTCCCGTAACTGGTACTGCCCAAATATGTTCTCTCAATCTCTTATGCCTCTCTCTATCCTCCTCTATTCTCTGCTCAATCTGTCTCTTATCCAGTCTACCAACTCCATTCGTCTTAGTCTGCTTTGGGGTAGCCTGTTGAGAAGTTCCATTTCCATTCGCCTCGTTTTCTGCGGATGGAGAAGATAAAAGAGCATCTGGCTGAGTGTCGCGTTCTTTCAAACATTCTTCGATTTCTGTGACAGTTTGCGACAAGAGGAAAGACTTTTGTTGAAGGCCTTGGAGAACTTTGCGCACTACTTTGACATTTGCTGCTCCCGACCCATCTTCCGGCGCAACTGCATCGACTACCCGTAAGATATCTCTTTGAATCATTCGTACGTAATCATCGTGACCTTCTCTAGATGCCATGTCGCATAAAATCTCAATAAAGTACATAATATTCGCCCTATTGTTCATAGAATTCTGGACACTAAATTAGCTTCTCTCCCTTTCAACCACGATAAAAACGGCGACAAAACTATAAGGATTTGCATTCGCCCTTCAAACCAGCCATTCAGACCCAGTCCAATTTAAGACAGTAAGACATAAACTTACCCTCTCCAATTGCTCCAAAATACAACTATGCAAGTCCTCATCCATATCCCTATACTTCAACGCATATTGCGCCGTCTTATTCGCACTCGCAACACTCGCATTTAAATGTTGCAAATACTGCGTAAAGCGAATGCGCACTTCGAACGGATCCATACTATTTCGCCGTGACTTTGGCGTCGAATCAAATGATGTGGGTGGTAGAGGGTGCGGTAGATAAGTGCGAAAAGTAGGAACGTCAATGGTTTCGAGAAGTTCATTGACGTGCAGAAGGTCTGCACTGGTGAGATCCATGATGTAGTTTCAGAGGTGCTTGGCTTGATCAGGTGAATTTTAGGCGGTAAAGGTCCGGCAGTATTATGGTGGGGTGGGATGTTGAGAGGGAAAGCTTTGTTCAACCTTTTCCTGCGTCCCAATTGAAAGATTAGAACTTTGATATCTCAGAACAAGGGATGTTGAGAAGAAACTCAATACAATACTCACTTACTTGCTTCAACAATTAGTCATGTTGAAGAAAACAAAAGCTAAGATGAGTTCTTCGATGAAGATCCGAGAACAGAAATGACCTTGACAGTTCTTGGTTGTGGTATGTTTCTGTGTTTCTGTGTTTGTGTGTTTGTTTCTTTGGACTGGTTCTTCTACCTTGGTAGAATTCATTTACTTGGAAGTTAATGTCGATTAATCTTGATTAATGATATGCAGGAGCTAATCTGCTTCTTGAGTATGGCAAGAGCCATTGGTTGGTTGATGAGGCCTGCTCTTGAAGTTCGTAGGCAAAGATACGGATATTTACTTAGGCTCACATGTAAACCTCATCTCATCTCATACAGATTACTTCAAATTCCTTAAAAGCAGGGATCTGCTGTTATCTTCATGCATAATAGTATCATGTCAAAGCCCGAAATAACCTTCATGCACATTTGCTCAATACACAACCCATATACTATAAACAAATCACATGCTTTGCTACCTTGGCTTATAACTTACAGAAACATAGGAGCTTACAAAACATGGGAAAGCTAACATGCAAGCCTAGGATTAAAGGGCATAGCAATCCTTTCCTAAATCCTCAGCTCATTCAGTTCCTCTGAAGCCCCAAACCATTCCCTTAAACCGTATCCGGAACCTCAACTCCCATCCATCCAACCTCACCACCCACCCGTCTCCCCTCAAAATTCATCGCCTGCGTCCGCCTTTCCGAATCCGCCAAAAAAATGCACCAAGCACTCTCTTCCTATCTAACTTCCTCACCAACCTCCCTCACAATCCTCCAAAGCAAAAATGTCTCCGTAGTTCAGCAAGCCGAAATACTCCTCTTATCCTACAAACCCTACATGGTAAAAGAAACCCTGTCAGTACCAAACATGGCGCAAGCCCTAACCGGTAAACTGCTAATCAGCATCTATGCCGCTATAGCCATCGAACAACTCCACTTTGAGCTCTCTACCGGGCAAACAAAAGCTCTAACGAACATTGCATCTGCCTGCCTCTAATCCCCGTACAATCCTCCGGCTATACCTAACACTGCATCCCAAGTCAGAGAATCAAGACCGTAATCAATCAGTACTTCTACGCCATCTTCCACAGAACCCACAACCGCACCGCACACATAACCTAGATCTTCACACGCACAGGCGAAATAGTATTACTCCCCGCATCAACCAAGGATGCCTATACGGCCCTCTGCGGATCCACATCCACTCTATTCGCCCTAATGCTCGAAGTAACCATAGACGGTGCCATAGCTATGGGACTCCGCGCGCAGAAGCCCAAAAATATGGCAGCGCAAACTACACTGTATGCGTGGAGCTGCTGGTCTTGTTCTCTCGGGTGAATATCCCGCGCTACTAAGGGATAAGTAAGTACGTCGGGCGGGTGTACGATAGGAGAACTTTTGGTTGTGGAAGAGGGGAGGGTGAGGGGCATGGCGAGGGCGGTGAGGGAAGCGATGGTTGTGGCGGGGCGTGGTTGCGGGGTTAATGGGACGAGGTTTTAAGGCCGGCTGAGGGAGAGGGGTATGGGATGGGACAGAATGGGGAAATGGAACGGCATGGCAAAATGAATACCAAAATGGAATGGGAAAAGGTAATGACAAAATTCTGGCGCAATAGTGATCATTCTATTACTTGCTGTATTTATTTTCTTTTCATACTAATCTCTGAAGCTGAAATAGATAGACCAACTCTGGTATTTATTCTTCCTCTCCGTATTTATTGATTCCCGCCCGGAAACCGAAGTGTGAAAACATCTCAAGTATTCCCTGATATCATTCCTGAGCATAGAGCGCACCCAAACGCCATGATCGAATAGTACTTAACTACCAGTTTTTGAACACCCCCCTCCACCGTCACATACCTGCTGTAATGTGATTTGGTCTTCAGGAAGCAAACTTCAGCCTCTTAGCCAATGGTACGTCATTCTCATCTTCCTCATCTTCTCCATCTTCATCTTCATCTCCATCCTCCCCACTAACAACCCTCTTCCCATTCTCATTAACCTTACTTTTCCCCTTGCCCTTCCCCACAGCAGCCGATTTCTCCTTTTCACTCCTTTCATTGACCGCCTCAATTAATCTTCCATAATCAGCCTCTACACCCATCAAGGTCTCGTTCAATTTATCGATCCTTTCTCCACGGTCTAATTGCGCCAATGCTTCTTTATTGTGGCGATATAAACGTTGTTTAACGAGGAGTTGCCAGAGATGATATATATGTTCATCTTCTTTCCTGGGAGGCGGTAAAGATTTTTTGGATGTTTCTTCTGTATCGTGGAGAGGAGCTGCCTTGACAGACTGAGGAATTATTGACAGAAGGTACATTTCATGGACGCGGGCAAATTGCCTAGGGGTAATTTTTACTTGAGTTCGGAGTTCTTCGTATGCTTTAGTGTCGAAAAGTTTCGTAGGAGCTAGCCCTTTAGGGTTGATCTTCAACTTTGAATCGAGCTTCAACTTGAGGAATCTTTCGTCTTTGCGTAGACGAGCTAGGTCGTTAATATCTCTTAAATCGTCGAATGCCTCATTCGGGTCCTCTACTGTGATTTCTCTTGTATATGGATCATCAGACAAATAGTCAAATATTGCATTATAAAACAATGATCCCTTGCCACCGCTTTGGAAAGGTGGTAGAATCATAAATTGAGATATCCTCGACCGACAAGGGAGAGTATTAAACGAGACTCCATCGACAGGAAGCGTAAATTCCGGAGCTATCTTGTCACCATTGGGGGTTTGTGGCGGAGTCGTTGGTGTATACATGTAATAGCGATAGACGGTTGAAAACCCCATGAATACGTATGATGAAGATTTCCCGAAAAATGAGGCTGTGGATGGCTTCTTGTGGTATAAGAAAAATACAGTCCATCGCTCAAGATCGTCTTCTGACTCATCGAGATCAAGTAACGTCCCTCCTTCGATAAACAAAGGAACTAAGATTTGAATGCGCTTGATGGTGTGTTGGACGACAGGATCAGAGAGGATACCTTTCCATATTTCAAATGTCTCTCCATCGACCTCAATTGCGCGAAAGAGTTCTCCTGGCGGATGCCAATCTGCTGGGATAGCCGAGATATTTGAATCGAAAACACTTGACTTTTCAAAAGCAGCTATACTGAGATCAGTAACGGAAAATGGAAGCTTGGCCGGAGCGATACGTACTCTTTGGTAAGAATGGTTCCAGCGTCGCCTTCAAATCCGTTGGTTCTATATCACCCACTGCCTTGAACTTTTTGTTGTAGGTAATTTGTAGACCCGGTCGCATGTCACAGGCATTGTATTTTAAGTTGATCCTCAAGCCCTGGTATCCAAATATCGATTCTTCATCTCCGAATATGGGATATGTGAACTTTGGGGTGAAAGTGTGAAGTGAGGTTGTGCCTCCCGTGCTTGGAGTGACCAGTGAGATATAAATAGCTTCATTGGAATCAGCCGCCCCTGAAGATAATGGTATTAGCTTTCATTAGATTAAGAGATAATATTTATGTAGGGAATTGCTCGTCGGCGCATTGGATTCGGGCGCAATGTCGAGGGAGAGGAAGGAGCTAACGAAAAGAAACAATAACGAGACTTGAGGGAAAGCAACCAAGAAGACACTTACAATCAGCATTGACATCCGCCATGTTTGCGACAATGACTCTTCTGTTATTGTTGATGCGAAAGGTTGGTTTATCAATGAATCCTTAATTATCGTTTATGGGTAAAAAATGTAAGACTTGATATAGGTATTCCAAGTTCAGATCAGCTTCAAAGCTTCAATCGCGTAACCTTAGATTGATTTTCCGAGACGCGTTTCTTTCCCCTCAAGAAAAAGGTACAAGGTTTATTATATTAACCTTAGTGGATTGGTGGATTAGGTCACTGCAAGTTCTTAAGGTTATAAGTTGTAACTTATAATTAGTTAACCTTATTAAGGTTATAATAAGTTTAATAAAGTCAAGTTCAGCCTCGTTCGCGGGACTGAGACCCAAATCTGTCATCCCGGAGTAACGAATTAAATTTCTTTATATAAAGGGAGTGAAGTGCACAATCACAAGAGAACTAGTACCTAATATCTTTCATCTACTTTTTCGAGTATTCAATAACCTTAGACTTTTGTTTCCCTTTTTGTTGTGATGCGAAATCCCGAAATGAGGCGGTGATATCTTCTTTGAATATTTTTATACCATTGCAACGTAGGTTTGAAGGCTTCGAAATAGAAGAAGGTATTTAAGATGTTCGACGGCTTATTTATGCTGCTCATTTTGAGCGTGATTATGTGTTTGAGGTAAAATCTTCTTGCTTGAAAGTTATAATCAATATGATATGCTAATACAGTATTTAGTTGTTTCCTTGCTGGAGCAGTGCCATTGTCTATGACCTTATCACCGTCGCAGCTTCGATTAATATCTACAATTGGTATGGGGGTACTTGTCGGTACCTCATTGGTTGTTATTATACCTGAAGGGATTGAAGCAGTATATACCGCAGGATATTCGGCACATAGCTATGGGCCCAGAAGTGTATCAATTCGAGAAAGAAACTCTGGACTTTCATGGGTTGGCGGGCTGAATACGATCGCATACTCGAATGAAGCGAATACCAATCCAAGACAAGCCAAACCGGGTGTCAGGACTTCACATCCCTCAGAAGTTGAGATTGTTACCAGAGAGACTTTGCCAGAGGAAAAAGAGGATAAACCACCAGAGAAGTCGGAAGAGAAACCGGGGAGCGAAAGCGAAGAACATCGGGATGAGGACGAATCACCCACATTTTGGATCGGGCTATCTCTTATCTTGGGATTCATACTCATGTTCTTAATTGACAAACTCCCGAGACACGCCTCCGAGAAATTACAAGCCCCAGTTGCGCCGAGACAAATTTCTCTCAACAATTTATCTCAGAACATTTCCTCATCTGATGAAGAATCAGATGGGTTTTTCCAATCACTCACACCAAACCCAAAGCAGAGTCGTAGTCTGGCTACAACGACAGGGCTTGTGATACATGCATCAGCGGACGGGATAGCCATGGGAGCCTCCGCATCTACATCCAACACAAAGTTAGGATTTATCATTTTCATAGCGATCATGGTACACAAAGCACCGGCGGCATTCGGGCTCACTTCTGTCCTACTGAAACAAGGACTTTCCAAACGTGCAGCACGTGGTCACCTTGTAGTTTTCAGTCTCGCGGCACCACTTGGTGCCATTACCACTTTCCTATTGGTCAATATCCTAGGTGGAGGAAATATAGAAGGAGTAAGAGGGCAATGGTGGACTGGAATGTTATTGTTATTTTCCGGTGGAACCTTTTTGTAAGATTCCCATTTCTTTCTATTCGAAACCAACCTGCCGATCCTTTACTAACTGTTGAATAGATACGTCGCAATGCATGCCATGCAAGAAGATTCGGCGGTGCATACTCATGAACATACAAATTCTAATGGATACCTCGAGGGGGGTCTTTTACAGCGCAAACAAGCGAAGCCGCAAATGCGGGACACGCTGGCGGCAGTTGGGGGAATGTTAATTCCTCTATTGACACAGTTTGGCCATGACCATTGAGTGAATGATTGAATGTAGGAAGTTTTGTATTATATAAATGAGGCGGGATGAAGGGATGAAATGGAAAACTCGACTGGGGCCATTCTAACACAAGAAAGCAGAGGTCAAACACATAGATGAATATTCTTGTTTGAAATAGACATGGATCGGAGAGGGCGAGAAAAATACAATACCAATGCCAATTATAAGATCTTATTACTCTAATTCACATCTGAACATGTCAACTCATTTCATGCGATTGGGTTGAGAGGGGAAATAAAGGCACGATTCGCATGATTCGCTTCCACCCAACTCCACTAATAGAGGGACTACGAGACACAGATATTTCCATCTCGAAACGCTAGGACGTGATTTATTCGAGCTCTAGATTTTCGAAACCTCTCCTAAAAATGCCTATTTAAGCATAAAGTGCGAATCCTAGACGAAAGATAGGCGTCACTTATTTCAGGATTTGAAACAGGACGGAAGGATGAATTTGTGCGTTGTGCATTGTGCGTAGGGTATTGGGCATTGGGCATTGTATTGTAAGGTTATTGTGCGCAGCCTTTTATTTGCATTCACGCTTTTGGTAGGAGATGGGGAAAAGGAGTACTGTAGATAGATGTATTTGGGGTATTTGGGAAGGGTGACTGTGTTGATAATGGAGGTGAGCTTTATGTGAGATTTCATGTGGTGAGGTGAGGTGATGTGAGGGCTTATCGCGATAAAAGAAAGGAGGTGGATGGATAAATGTACTGGACTAGAGGTAGTCGGTTTATGGAATAGTACCCCCTTTATGAATTGGTATTGATTACCTACTGACTTACCTAAGCATGTTCTTGAATGGGAATTTATGGGGTGATGGTAGATGGATGAAGAAGTATTTGTGTTAAAGTGAGGTGAGATGAGACGAGGACAACGATGATGATGGTGATGATGATAATGAAGGGATTAGATGTTTATTGTGTGTAATGTAACTATGGTACTCGTCTTGAAAGCTTGATGTTGATGATGATCGAATAGGAGTAACGAGGGCTGGGCTGGATGGCGACAATGAGGACTTACATAACCTTATACCTAGAAAAGAAAATTCGATGTCTATACGAGTAAACAAGACGTTTGATTAGAACATAACCTATCTATCGCCACCACCAACCTGATTCACACAAGAAAGAATGGGTACTGGGATATGCTTTGTAGAGAATACCTTGATAATAACCTACACCCCACGTCTATCTGGTTCTTTCTTCAACTCACTCCTGTACCGGCATGTTTAGGGTGTTTGTAGTCAATTCATTCATGACGATGATATCTATCTATCATTCAGTGATCATGTGTGTTTTCCTAGTACTTACCCCTCAATGATCATAAATAGTTTTCATCCAGGAATGGTAACAATAAAACTTCATGTTCATTCATTTAACATGTTCTGTTTGCAGTAATAACTTGTTGCACATCATCTATCTATTCTATATTCGAAAACATCTTCGAAAGCATCTTCACAAAACCTCGCCATCTCCGTTTCAAAACTAAGAACTGCAATGTCATACTCGGTATAGGTTACCTAGACCTGATATTATAATTTATAAATGATCCATCTTTTTGCAAGTCCCCCATATCCTTACTCCGTACTTCATGAACGAGTTATCCCTGCTTAGGCATAAGGTTACCGGTTAACCATGATCAAATAAATAATACTGACTGAGACCACCCCAAAAGCTCAGCAAAAAGAACCGCCTACGCACTTCACACTTCACACTTCACTACTCACTAACACTCACTACATACACCACTCACATCACTCACATTAACTCCCCAACACACAGTCCTTCCTCATCTCTCACATCAACCTCAGCCCAACCCAGTACGTACAAGTACAATTATTATTAATAAAGTAGGAAAGGAAATAAATTCCTTTCCACAAGTATCATCTGCTCGACCAACAAATCTAATAAACTATATAGTATAGACCTTATTATTACGATTCGAATTATTCTTACCCATTGGTTTCATTGTGATCAGTGTCAATGATAAAGAAGGATTCATCATCCAAACCCATCCAATCCATCTAATCCATCCAATCCATCCCAATTAATCATCGAGTTTGTTTCAACATTAACGACAACGCATTCGAATGTGTTCCCTTGAACATTAGGGTTACACAACCTTCTTTCAACACCGCCTTCATCCTTCATCATACATTGGAATACTTCTTGCCTTGGTTAGAAATTTAATATAATCGACGTCTCCTTAAAAGGCGCCATCGTTTTCCCTTTTGCATGGTCGAGAGTTCAACGACTAATTGTTAAACCCCAAATCCTTCCCTCGGTCCCCAAACCATCAATCTGTTTGAGGAAATCCTTAATTCACGTCCGCACCCACAACCATAATCTTTTTCTCGACCGCTGCACGCAGACGAAAGGCCTCTGGAAGAATAGACGATAAGGAGAAAGCGACTATGGAAAATTTCAGACCTTTGAGCTTGACAGGTAGAAGAGCTTCCACTGCACCTACCGAAAAAGACGGCGAAATGTCTCCTACCCGAGCGCTAACGGTCGACACAAATGGCGATCACATTCCAATGCCGCAAAGGTTAGAAAAGATCTTGAGTCGACCAAGAGGTCCCCCAACTCCAAATATGACCACTCCTTCCGCCGATTTACAATCTCCCACCCATTCAAGTCACGATCCCCCTCCTCCCCCTACACCGGCGGCAAGTCCAGGTCCCAACCACCCACAACCAGATTGGAGCGAAGCAGGGGAAAAGGAAGATATATTTTTATCGCAAATTAGGATATACTTCAGTCAAAGTTCGGCACCTGAAAGAACGAGGATATTAGGGGATCTGTTGAATCTTTGCACAAGCCAGCAACTCAGCTTTGTACATCAATACGTTAGCCCGTTACTGAAGAAGGATCCCTTCACGACCCTGCCAGAGGAACTATGCCTTCGTGTACGCTCTCCATTCCCGAAGGCGAAACCTAGACTAATTGATCTGTGTAGATTTTGTCTTGTATCGACGACCCCAAAGTGCTTGCGCGCTCATCCCAAGTTTCGAAACGTTGGCGAGATCTACTTTCAGACGACGTAACTTGGATGAAGTTATGTGCGAAGCACGACTATGGTCGAAGAATGTCAGAACATCAGCCCGCCGAACCTCTAACGTCACTTCGGCCCCCTCCACATCCAGTTCATGTAGCATTACAAGCAGGGGATAGTTTTGCCTCACAATCATTTCCCGGAATGAGCGCACCGTTACCGTATGTTCCTGGGAGTTCAAAAAGTTTCGATAGTGCCACCGCCTCGGGCGTATTGAGAAGACCCAAGATTAGATCATATAAATCACATTTCAAGCAGAGATATTTGGTCGAAACTGCATGGAGGACCGGGGGACGAAACATCGCTAGACATATTACGCAGGATCAGGGTGTTGTGACGAGTCTACATTTGACTCCAAAATACATCGTGGTGGCTTTGGACAATGCTAAAATACATGTTTTCAACACGGATGGAAATGCACAAAAGACCTTGACCGGGCATGTCATGGGTGTCTGGGCGATGGTACCTTGGGAAGATACCCTCGTGAGTGGAGGCTGTGATCGGGATGTACGAGTATGGGATATGGCTAATGGGTATGTTTTACTCATTGCGTTTCATGAGGTCTGTTATTAATGCATCAATAGTGAGAGCATACATACTCTACGTGGTCATACATCAACAGTAAGATGCTTAAAGATGTCTGATGCGAATACGGCGATTTCAGGTTCTCGAGATACCACGCTGAGAATTTGGGATATTAAAACTGGTGTGTGTAAAAACGTTCTTGTGGGTCACCAGGCAAGTGTTCGATGCTTGGAGATCAAAGGAGATATTGTTGTTTCCGGAAGTTATGATACCACAGCAAGGGTATGGAGTATCTCAGAAGGTAGATGTCTACGAACGCTCCAGGGCCATTTCTCCCAAATATATGCTATTGCATTTGATGGAAAGAGAATAGCTACTGGGAGTCTTGACACTAGTGTCCGAATTTGGGACCCAGAAAACGGGTAGGTGATTTTTAGTCCAAGCATGGAGGTAAAGCTAATGAATTCTCAGGTCTTGTCAGGCTATTCTTCAAGGGCACACTTCACTAGTTGGGCAGTTGCAAATGCGAGGAAACACGTTGGTGACCGGTGGTTCTGACGGCTCTGTTCGCGTCTGGTCACTAGAAAAGATGGCGCCAATTCACCGGCTAGCGGCTCATGACAATAGTGTCACAAGTTTACAGTTTGATGATACACGGGTTGTAAGTGGTGGTAGCGATGGCCGAGTCAAGGTGTGGGATCTTAAGACTGGTCAACTTGTTCGTGAGCTTACAGCTCCTGCCGAGGCTGTATGGAGAGTGGCTTTCGAAGAGGAAAAGTGTGTTGTCATGGCGAGCCGAGCTAACCGCACTATTATGGAAGTAAGTATCCGAGCATCCTCTCACAGTGGGTCTTACTAACATAAGTCAAGGTATGGTCATTTTCTCCACCTGAAGATGTCTTGTATGAAAAATCATACGCCCAACCAAGTCCCATTACGGGGCCCGCCAGACCTTTAAGCGCTATTGAGTACCGGAGCGGTACCCAAGATCAAGCTATGCAAGGAATCATAACGAGCGAAGCATCATATGTGAGGGATGATATTGAAATGGCTGATGCTGGACCATCGACGGTTCCCCCACAAGCTACCGGACCTACCTTCTTTCACGAAGATGATTGATCTACATCATTTCACTTTCCTATATAAAAGCATCCACGGGTTATGATTGCTCCTTTCACCTACTAGTTGTCTTATGACTACTCACTATCATCGCTTCTTTATCGATAGATAAAAGACGATCTTGTGAGCCAATACAGCCTCACACATTTCACCGTCATACATTTGCAATCCCTCATTTACCACCTATTTTTTATGTCCATATTGAGAGAACCTTCGATCGATCAAAGCACAAAGTACCTGTTAATAATAAGCAAAGATGCATCTGGGGCAGGGCGTTTCACATTTGACTGGCTGGCAGAATGGTACAGAATTTTTTTAATGGCTCAAATATCTATAGGGCAAAGGCAAGGGGGATAATTCACAAGGGAAATCTTCAACGGCGTAGCATTGAGAGAATTTGCATTAGGGATTCCCCAGGGTTAGGGGAGTTACTTAAACTTGTACTTTGAGGTTGGCAGGGTAGCATATTAAACATGCAAAATGATGAAAATTCGATTTGCTCTTATCTTGAGTGTGAAAGGATCAGTGAGGATTGGAAAACCCGAGTTGATAGGAGGGTCCGCATGTGTGGTCCAGTGCCAAATTGTTTCACGTGACTCGCAGGGTTTGTAGGTCGGAACAATTCGACTCGGAAGCTTGAGGAATAATCTGTCTAAACTAAGCCAAAACAGGACTACTGTAATCCAAGCATCCCAACCATCAACATCTTTTGTTTGGTAGCTGCTGAGAAATTTCCACGACTTATCTTCCGCCTCCCTCACTCCCTACAACACATTCTCTACCATCACAATAATGTTTTCGAGAGCTTTGAAGGCACGATCTGCGGCGCCTTTGCGCAAAAATGCCATTTCCAGAGCTGCTCTCGTAAAGAGAACGGTTACCACAGATGCCGCCTCCGCGCATGCCGATAAAGATGCGGTCCCCCAGGTATGATTTTATGTTGGGATATCTCAATTGATTGTAAGATGGTGCAGATGATACGTATGCTGATGATTTCCGGGGTACAGGAGGAAGATAAGCCATTCACATTGCAATTATCCGATGAGTCCTTTGAGACCTACGAGCTCGATCCTCCATCTTACACCATGGAGACCACCAAGAAGGAGCTGAAGCAGATGTACATTGATATGGTTTCAATGCGGTAAGAATATATCTTGGTGTCACGGCCGAAGCTTTCTCTGATAGGAAATTTAGTCGTATGGAAATGGCCGCCGATAGACTCTACAAGGAGAAGAAAATTCGTGGTTTCTGCCATTTATCAACTGGTCAAGAGGCCGTCGCTGTCGGTATCGAACACTCTCTTACCAAGGAAGACGATATTATTACTGCCTACAGATGTCACGGTTTCGCTCTTATGCGAGGCGCTTCAGTAAAATCTATCATCGGTGAATTGTTGGGTCGTCGCGAGGGTATTGCCTACGGTAAAGGTGGTTCCATGCACATGTTTACCAAGGGTTTCTATGGTGGAAATGGTATTGTCGGTGCTCAAGTTCCAGTCGGTGCTGGTTTGGCTTTTGCCCACAAGTACAATGGCAACAAGAATGTCTCTGTTGCTTTGTATGGTGATGGTGCTAGTAACCAAGGGCAAGTCTTCGAGGCTTTCAACATGGCTAAGTTATGGAACTTGCCAGTCCTCTTCGGTTGCGAGAGTAAGTTACTTGGGATCCTACGAACTTGAGTATATGCTAATTATTATAGACAACAAATATGGCATGGGTACCGCAGCCAATAGGTCCTCCGCTCTTACCGATTACTACAAGCGTGGACAATACATCCCAGGTCTCAAAGTTAACGGAATGGATGCTCTCGCTGTTAAGGCAGCTGTTAAGCACGCCAAGGAATATGCCAATGCCGGTAATGGTCCATTAGTCCTCGAATACGTTACTTACCGTTATGGAGGACACTCCATGTCCGATCCAGGAACCACATACCGTACCCGTGAAGAAATTCAACGCATGCGTAGCACCCAAGATCCAATTGCTGGTCTCAAACAGAAGTTGATTGAGTGGAATATTACAACTGAGGATGAGTTGAAGACTATTGACAAGGAGGCTAGAGCAAAGGTCGATGCTGAGGTTAAGGAGGCCGAGGAGATGCCTTTCCCAGACGCCACCCCACAGATTTTGTACGAGGATATCTACGTTAGAGGAAGCGAACCTCAATACATGAGAGGAAGGACGAACGATGAGAACTACTATTATTAGGTTATTGGGATTGGAGTTGCTAGAGGTGAGGAAGGACTGGCACAAGGAAATGTATAGTATGAATGGATGGATGGGTGGCTGGCAGAGTGATCGGGAGATTTGGCAGGAAATGGAATGATTGAACGATAGACGGTTGGGCAATGCTCTCATTTTTTCCCCGTTCGACGGTTTATGTTTTACACATAACGACCTTACCTCCTTACCTCGCCTCCCCTTCATTCGTTCCTTTCCGTTTACCGTAGTTGAGATGAATTAAGCGCATACCCTACCCCGCTAATGATATTCAATATTCATCCTCTGAGTCTTAAGTGATAAGAGCCTTTGTGTCATTTGTACAATGCGATGTGATAAATGTGATGTGATTTACAGAGTAATGGGCTAGTGTCCTCGAATCTGATGTTCCAATAATTGAATGGATGTAGAGAGATTTGCTTGAAACTGATCATTCCATCCACCAATTCTATTAAAGGCTGGAAAACAATCCATAGCGAGTGTTTAGGGCTATAGGACCTGTGATTTGAAGTTTGCTTTGGCTGATTGGGATTCTTTTTTTGTTTTTGATACGAGGGAGACCATTGTGACGAAAATGGAATGTTAATGTTAATGTTAATGTTAATGTTTGAGGAAATGGAGTGGAGAAAAGGAGATGGGTGGATGATATCAATATAAGAGTTTTATTTTTATTTTTTTAAAAAAAGCTTTCTGTTGTGTGCGCGTTACTACGAGGTTAAGATGGTGGTGAGGTTGAGATTGTGGTGAGGTTGAGATTGTGGTGAGGTTGAGATTGTGGAAGACTGAGAGTCCCGGAGAACTCATGTTTTCGGCGTGCCTATGTGGTGGGTTCTACATGGTGAGTAAATCTCTTTGGCTATGGTGGAGCGGGTTTCTATAGTTCTTTTGATCCCAAAATCCATACTTTACTACGAAATTTAATACAGCTTTTGGTTCAAAGTTTTTATCAAAGCGACATCATCTTATTTTGCTCTCCGCGTTCTTTACAGATTTAGTTCATTTTCGTCATCTTTTCTTCGGCATTATCACAATTCCATTGATCCATAAGCTTTGTTGAATAAAAGGACATTGTTAGCTTGTGGTTACTATGGCTATCTTGCGTGCCAAAGCAATGCATCCCATTCCGGTCAGTGGCATTCTTCTTTGTCACATCATACTTGATGGGTGAAGAATGAACTAATTCAACACAACGACTATTTTGATGGCCGCATCGAGTTAATACTTAATAAAGAGAGATCTGCGAATAAAGGCAATAATCGATTAGAGTTTGCAATATCATCGTCGCTGTGAGACTTTGCTATCTTTTTAAGAACCCCAATTCACCTTATTGATAAAAACGGAACTCCCGATCAATACAAAAGAACAATTGAACACTCAAATTTCATCATAACATGGCTGAAATACCTGAACCCGGCGGAGACAAGCCAGCGCCCTCAGGATCCGGTTCGTCGACTCAGGGATCAGGAAACACCGGAGATACTGTGGATCTTTCGAACACAATACAAGATCCGGGTGCGCCGCCAGAAAACACTGGACATGCAGTACCTGGAACCAGCGTTGGTGTTTCAGGTGACCTTGAAGTACCAAAGACGCCAGGGACCTTCATTGATCTCTCAGGTATCGGGAGGCCACCGTCGGAAGACAAACGCCCATCGGTTCCAAGGCTAGAAGACAACGCACCTCAACCAAATCCTTCATTTGAACCGTTAGATCTTTCCAAGTTTACTAATCCAGATGGTATCACTGATTGGGCCAGGGTTGGGGCTATACTGTCAATGAGGGCTCAGCTTAAAGCGCAGGAGAGGAGGGCTCGGCGTCGGATGCTACCTAGGCCCCCTCGTGAGACGCCGGGTCAACCCCAAGACAATCCGGAAGATGCTCAAACTGGAGACAATCCGGAAGATGCTCAAACTCAAGGCAAACCGGAAGATGCTCAGCCTCAGCGTAGGCCAAAAGCTGTTCGACCTCCAAATTTTGGAAATGAAGCTGCGCGTCGGTTCCGTCGTAATCTCCGCGCGTCTAGGCAGAGGAATTCCTCGCTGACTTTCTTGGCAAAACGAGGCCTTAAAGTTAAGGCTCTGTCAGACATCAGTGAAAAGACTACTCCCTTACCTAGTCTCGAAGCTAGCGCCAAGACTAGACTACCATCGCCAGGAGCTGGCGCTGATGCGAAAAGTGAAAGAAGTCATGCTACTAATCCAAGGGAACCTGGGGAGGAGGCTGGTTTTGGTGGTGATCCTCCTGCGGATACTAAACCAGAGCCTTTACCGCCTAGTGATAAGGTCAGTGAATATAATATATCCCTCAAATATCTCGTGCTAACTTGCAGCAAAGACAACGCCAAGTAGAAGAGAACTATTTCGTAAATTGACCAAGAAACCTGCAGTATCGCAAATCATTCAAGAAAAGTTTCGTCGATGGATTGAAGATAACCCAGGTCCAGGGAAAAGTACTGTGGCCGAGGAAAATGCAGAGCAGGTTGAGAGAGAATTGATGAATGCACGCGAGAGACACATTGCTTGGATTGAAGATGAGAAACGCGCTGCAAATGACTTGATCATAAATGAGACAGATGACAATGCTGTGATTGTATTGAAGAAAACAATCGAGAGGCTTGACCGTCATCTAAAAGAAGCTTCGGGATTGGAGGAGAAACGCACAAATCGAAATATCATGAAAGGTCATTTGGAAATCGAAACGAGTCCTACTATCAAGCGCAAATTCCAAGATCAACTCAAAGAGTTAAATTCGCAGATTGTAATTGAAGAGGGCAAAGAAAGAATAAGACTCAAACGTCATATGAGTGGAGATTTGATTTCAGTTGCAAAAACAAAAAAAGTGGCTAACATGACACCGGCTGAGCGAGCTGCTTTTGTTGCTCGATCAGGTCAATCCTCCACAACAGTTGCACTACGGCCTCCAGATCAACTTGAACAATCGTCTGCGGAAAAAGCTCTACGTGAGAAATGGATACGCGAAGATAAGCCCCATGAAGAAGCTGTTATGAAGATAGAGTTTATGTCTGATTCCAAGGAGAAAATGGAAGCATGGAAATCTTTACAAAAAGTGCGCAGTTCTCTTTTATTGAAGAGACAAAAGGAATTACAAAAGCTTTTGCGGAAACAAGCGGATGACATGAAAGCAGATCGTGAGTTTGCTTGGTCAGAGGAAGAAGATGAGGCAGAAGGAAAAGATGTACCTGAACCTGAGACAAAGCATTCAAGAAAAGGAAAAACCGGAGATATGGATAGCGGGAGTGGTGTCAGAGATGTGGCTCAGGCTGAACTTGATAAGGCTAAACTTGATAAGGCTAGGGCGCAACTTGCGAAGTATCTGGAGAAGAAAAAGGCCAAAGAGGCTGAAAATGCAAAAAAGGTTGAAGAGGCTAAGAAGCTTGCGGCATCGAAGAAGACTCCCGGGTCTTCTACTGGTAGGGATACTTTACCGAGTTATCGCCGTCAGAAAAAACAAAATACTGCTGGAACCGAGCCACCTAGATTTCCCGATACTTCTGGCATGAGGGGAGGTAGTCGGATGTCTGGACGTAAAGGTGAAAAGCGTCCAATGCCAGATCGGATTGATCTTCCTGGGCCTGGAGGGACAGCCCCAGCTAATCCCGAAAATACTGGAAATACGACCACACCGGGAGCTTTTACAGCTAAAACACCACTTTCTCCCATTCAAGAACGAAGATCGGAACCCGTTGCTTATGAGACACATCCTGGAGTAGCCCGGTTCTTAGAAAATATGGCGATGGAAAGAATCAGGAAGGAAATGCTGGCAGAAGGTCTAGAACCAGCGGACTTGGATAAGATGAAGAAAGACGTCGATGAATTTACGAGACCTCCCCGAACTGATGCTGAGACATTAGCTAGGAATGCTGAGGCTGAGGTAAGAAGACAAGAAATAATCAAGGCTGCCAAGGAAAGATTGGAAAATGCTGCTAAGGAAGAAGAGGAGAGACTGGAGATTGAAGCGGCCAAGAAAGCTAAGGATATGGAGGAAGGTGTGTCACCTCGAAGTGCCTTTTCTTGGGAAGATACGGATGGTAGGGCGGCTGCTGATAAGATGGAGGGGAAGAAGGGGAAGGAGAAGGATGGTGAGAGATTGCGGAGGGAGATGGAGGAGAAGAAAAGGCTGGAAAGAGAAATGGAAGAGAAGAAAAGGCTCGAAAGAGAAAGAGAGGAGAAGGAAAGGTTGGAAAAAGAAAGAGAGAAGAAGGAAAGGCTGGAAAGAGAAATTGGGGAACAGAAATTGCTCAAAAGAAAGTTGAGGGAGAAGAAAATGCGAGAGAGAATGGAGAAGAGAAGGCTTGAAAAAGAAGCGGAGAAGAAGGAAAAGCTCGAAAAAGAAGCCGAGGAGGAGCAAAGGCTAGAGAAGGAAAGGCTGGAGCAGGAAAAGCTGGATAGAGAAATAGAGGAACAAAGAAAAACGATCAAGGAAGAAGAAATTCGCAAAAAAAGAATGAACGACGAGAACGACCGAGTTTCTCTAAACCGTTTGCTGGAGAAATATGGAGTTGAGCAAGAAAATCGGAAAAAGTTAGTTGAGGATGAATTAAGAAGGAGGAAAGAAGAAAAGGCTGCTAACGAGGAGAGGAGGAGGGAAAGATTTAGAAACGGGGCTGCCATTGATTTAGATGGGATAGTGAAGTATCTAGCAGAGACAGCTAGACGTTCTCAAATACGACTTAAGTTGCCGGTAGGGGATGCACTAAAATATCAGGAAAAGGAAGTACAGGATTATATGACAAAATTGAAGAATGAACTGGAGGAGGTCGCACTTGGGAAAAAGAATCCAGAAGAATCATCTGAGCAGCAAAAGCGTGAGCTGGAGCTGATTGAACAAAGGATTAAAGAAGAGTCTGAAATGAGGGAAAGAGAAAGAGAAAGAATTCTAGCAGCGCAGCGAAAAAAGGAGGAAATAGGGTCAATACCGAGAAAGGAACGTGATTTAAGATTGATACTGGAAAAAGAAAGGGAAGAACTCCAAAAAGCAGCCGACCTAGAACAGCTAAGTGATGACGAAGATGAACTCAGTGACGAATTGAGCTCGTTTCAAACTATATCCCTCAAGTTACGTGTCCCTGGGTTTTCTTGGCTCGGTAGAACCGATCCCGAATTCTCAGACGAGGATTTCAAGAGCGATGATTCACAGCACAGCTTATTCGATGTAACGGACGAGGATTCGGACTTCCTTGATTTATCTACGCCTCCTCCCGGCCCTTCGAATGCAAAGCCCTCTCCTGACGCCCCAGGCTCGGCTCGTGCTGAGGCACCGAAGGAACCAAAAATTCATCTCCATTTTACGATTTTTACAAGTCCGACGCAGTTCTTATCGGATATTTCTCCGTTGCATTTTGTTTGTTATGAAAATGTTCAATTGTCGTGCAAAATATCACAATTGGTAGATTTTCTGCGCGCACCTGCAGAAGGGGAAACGAGTCCTGGAAAATTGATACAGGAAGTTCCGGGCTGTGTGGGGTTTAGGAAAGAAGATGGGGAGGTGATTGAAGAAGGGAGTCCGGAGGTGAAGAATATGAGATTGAGGACCGGGAGGAGGTGGTTAGATCGTGGGAATAGGACTTTGTTGGATGAGGGGCTTAGGAATTGGGATAATATAGTTGTGCTTATGGTGGGTGAGGGGGAGAATATAGAGGGGGATTGGAAGGATTGTGTTTGGGAGGCTGATGGCGCGGCGGGGTGGAGAGAGGGGTGGCCTGGGGTGGGGAAGACGAGGGTGCCGAGGGATAGGGAGGATTGGGTTGGACTTTTATGGGATGATTACTTTATGGTGAGCTACTAGTTGTTTTGCTTAGGGCTTTGAACTTGGATGAGGAATCTAAATGAAGTATTACAGTTAGATAACTCTGGTGTTTTGATTTGCGGTTTTGCAAATGTTGTAGGTACAATTGTTAGTGTTAACGTCATGTTCTGTAACAATATATGAGAATTTGCATCAATTTAACAATATCCTTGAATCATGATGAAAACAGAGCATTTTGTATTGGAACCATCTCCTGAAGTCTTATGTACCTATTATAGGATCTGATATCTAAACGAAAACTTGAAGAGTCCTTTATTACTTACTTACTACCCTCATTTTCTTTAGTGCAACTTTCGAGGTGGAAATAATCTTTTCAATTGAATAATATCAAACTCGTCTAATCCCAATCGCAGTTATCGGAGATGGGAAACAAAACTGGACTATCGTATTTAATACTTTGAAAATATCAAAAATATTTTATTTTATTTTATTTATATATAACCTTATCTGTGAGATAGAAGATCGTTATAGCCATTCCTAAGTACGTACCGTGACTATTTTGTGGCTAGTCTTTAGATCGCCAAGACTGACAGTCTCTAGTCCCATAGGTGTTGAGATGATGAGCCTATACGTCGGCTATATAGAATGTATTATAAATTGCATAAATAACTTCCCTGTAGTAAAATCCCATGCTTTGGAAAAATGTTCAGCAGCAGTGTTTCTGAGGCTCTCAGTAAATTAGAAACATTCCCCGAAGACTCAACTGAGGCCGTTGATGTCTTGATTGAATGGTTATACACTGGATCCATCCGGCCGTTGGAATTTCCCTTGTCCTCTCATACACCTTCTCAACCAACTCGGTCGTCGTGAGCTCGCCCAATTTCAGAAGTTCCTCGAAGTAATATCAAAGATTTGATCCATAAGATCAACCAAAGAGAGCTTACCTAGAAGAAGATATAAAATTGTCGGACTCCAGTTAAATGAAGGCTTCCCGCTTCAGTCCACGCAATGAAGGTTGGCAATGTACCAAGATATACCCGACGATAAAAATATCGAAACTTTGTGGTGATTCTTCTGGAAAGAATGCTTCGCCCTCAAAAGGCTCGATGAAGCCACTTGAAAACATCTTTTAGAAATACACAACCTGTCACAAAAATATACCCCGACGGATTAAAAAAGGAGTTCAACCCCTGTTCCCACATAAATATCGACCGTTTCCGCTCCCATTGACAAATTGTTAGAAGGTGGGATTTAGATTTTAAAAAACATTAACACACACGAGGAACTCAAGATTTTCTCTTCGGAGCCGTTTCAAGGAGACGGCATCGGGTCTTTTCTGTTACTGCTATTTCCCAAATTTCTTTTCGCTTCTGCTAGGGCACCACTTTTGTCCCCAATGCCTACAAAACTGTTCATAATATCTTTACCTTTTGCATTTATTCTTCCTTTCTACCGCAGTTCCTCCTGATTTCTGTCTTGGTCAGAGCTGCGGAAGCTGCTGTCGGTTTTCTTGCTTCCTTTTTCACGTCCCATAAACACCGCCTTGCTATGCTTTACAGCATTTCTTAATGTGGCAAGTAACCTTAAAGTAATTTTTTTCGACCGGCAAAAGAGTCAACCTTCTTATCTTCCATTCATAGCATTGGTATAATTAATTGTGCTCAGGCATGCCCAGCTAAGGAAGAAAGCACACCGGTATCTGAAGTTCCGCAGTTAGTAGACGCCGTTCCATTGTGTAACTTGGGATGTGGTGGATAATTCGAGATCCTATGAATGATAGTGTAGGATTTCTCTATGGTCTTTGTTCTTTTGATATGCAATTCTGGTGAATATGTGGCGGGGTGAAAGTATACGAAATTGAAGTAGTAGAAAAAGCAACATCTTGCTTCTCCACGCCCTACGTGATGTTGGGTGGGTTGGAAGTGATGAATGCAAATGCAGATGGAAGCTCAGACCCAGCCCAGCCAAGCCGGGGATGTTCTAGGTCAATTTACACGTGATCGCGGATCAATCCTCCCCGCCATTTTCCATGTCCCATGTCGGACCTCAGATGTTACACCTCTCGTACATCTTGAAATACACTCACTTACTGCATTATCCCATTGAGACGAATATCTACCGATCTCCAAAGAATACCTTCATTCATGCGCTTCCCAAGAAAAAAAAAACCAGCATCCCCAAGTAACCTTACGGAGCAGAAAGTTAATTCCGACATCCGCTCTACCCTCCAATGACGTAACCAGCCGCTGAGCTACCTTTGTGAATCCGGACCAGAACTTCGGCACCAGCATCAACAAGCACATAGTGAAGAAGTAGACGTAGAAAGCTTATCAAGGAAACGTCGGCACCACCACATTGACGTCCTACTACAAAAAAATGAGAACCACTAATTATGTGATTGTTCCAAGTTTTTTCTAATTACTTTTGGCTTCTATCTTGTTTTAATAAATTGCTCTATTCTTTCCCTTCTCTTCTCGTCTCCTTCTCGTTCTCCTTTTTAATCATAAATAAAATAATACACGGAGGCCAGTTACGATAAGGAATTCCAATACCTAGACATCAACAAATATTAATCAATCCCCCTCAAAACAATCAATCGAACTACTTCAAGATGCCTTCCCTAGAGAATGCACTGCCGCAGCCGAAGATCGAGCTCTACAGTGGAAAATACTTTGCAGCCTGTGGTCTTGGTGGTATAATCGGTACGTTGCACCTTATCCCTCCTCCAGCCATCCCATCCCTCAATTGCACAACTAACCCCGAGGAAATGTACTAACAAACCACTCCTCAGCCTGTGGCCCAACCCACACAGCCGTAACCCCTCTCGACCTTGTAAAATGCCGACGCCAAGTCGACTCCAAACTCTACACATCCAACTTATCGGCCTGGTCTAAAATCTACCGCGCCGAAGGACTGCGTGGAGTCTTCTTCGGTTGGTCACCTACATTCGTTGGGTATTGTTTCCAAGGAGGTGGAAAATATGGATTCTACGAAGTATTCAAATATGTCTACGGAGAGAAATTATTTCCAAACGCGAATAAGACGGCCATTTTCTTGGGTGCTAGTGCTAGTGCCGAGTTTTTGGCTGATATGGCTCTTTGTCCTTTCGAGGCTATTAAAGTGAGGATGCAGACCACTTTACCACCCTTTGCGAGTAGTCTGAGGGAAGGCATGGGGAAGGTTATTAAAGAAGAGGGGTACGGAGGGTGAGTTTTCCATTTCCTCTACCACTTTTCCTGTGGCTGGCAAGAGATGCAATTCTAACTGAACACGAAATAGCCTATACAAAGGTCTCTACCCTCTCTGGGGTCGTCAAATACCCTACACCATGGTAAAGTTTGCCACCTTTGAAACCACCGTCAACAAAATCTATTCCTACCTCTCCAAACCCAAAGACTCCTACTCCTCACTCCAACAAACCGGAGTTTCTTTCCTCGGAGGTTACATCGCCGGTATCGGCTGCGCCGTGATCTCTCACCCGGCAGATGTGATGGTATCAAAACTTAATAGTGATAGAAAAGCAGGAGAAGGAGCTGGAAAAGCCATGACGAGAATTTATGGAAATATTGGATTTCAGGGACTCTGGAATGGTTTGCCGGTTAGAATTGTGATGATTGGTACTTTGACGGCCTTTCAGTGGTTGATTTATGATAGTTTTAAGGTGGCGTTGGGTTTGCCTACAACGGGGGGTCATTAGATTAGATGGGCGGTGTTGAGTTATAAAAAGCAAGGGAAGGGAAGGGAAGATTGGGGTAAAAGGTATGGAGATTTGGAGATTTGGAGTCGGTGAAATAAATGGGTTGGTGCTTTGAGGGTTTTACAAAGTATTAATGATATGAATTTAGATACATTTACATTCACGTTTGATATCTTAAGCATACTCAATACGGCATAGTGCATAACATTAGAGTAATAATAAACATGTAGCTACATAACACTCTCCATGATAAAATAATGCAAGTGCATGAAACAAATATCCATTTACTGCACTCTCATTTCACAGGGTTATTGAACGTCTAATAGTTTGTGAGTTCGACATGGCAAGGTTAAGCCTTAGCTTTAAACATGAAGAGACTTTGCAAAAGTAGACCATGGCATGAAGTAAAACTTAGGGAGAGAATACCATGTCAAGATTTATATATACACGCACCGCCAGATCACTTCGAGATGGAAGAATAAAAAGTAAAAAGTTGAGATTGTAAAGTATAGCTAAGCTATTTACTAAGATATCATTTCATGTCATAATCCGTTTCCGTCCATCCGATCCTTTCCCAATTCCCATCAGAAGTTATCTGTCAAGCCAACAAGCCATTGTATTCTATGCTTTGCATGATAAATTCTTCCATTCCAACTCCAAGACGCCTTAAATATCAATTCCATCAACAACAACACCCTTCTTCCATTCATACTCCATAAACTTAGCAATCTCCGCAGCCGTCTCTTCATTGACCATAACACTAACGAGATACAAACTAGCATCAAGTCCACATGTGATAGCACCAGTGGTAATAACACGAAGACCACCAAGACGTAAAGCAGCTCTACGAGCATTACTCTCACGACGAGTGTTAGATTGCTTCCAAGCATTGGAACCTTTACGAGCATTTGATGGACGTCTAGCATCAGACTTGCGACGAACGTATTGACTCTCCTCTGGAGAATCAATATCAAAACGAAGATTGTTCACCACGTATCTCTCTTCAACAACATCACATCGTTCAGACATGTTTCTTGATGCGGCCGCACTATTGATATTTTCGAACTTGGCGAAGTAATCTGGGTGGGTGGTAGCGGAAAGACCATGAAGGATACCTTGTTCAGCAAGGAAGAGAGATCCAGTACAGATAGAGAGAAGTGTACGTTCCTTCTCGGGATGCCTCTTTTGCAATTCAGAGAAGGCTGTAATGATACCAAGTGGTTCGGCTTTGTTCTTGAGGACTTGATCAGATCCACCACCTGGAACAATGAGGATATCATAATCCCCGAGGTTGGCATAGGCGTCTTTGTAATTGAAGTGAGCACGGAATGCAGCTCCTTGATTGGAGATGGTGTATTCCTCGGCGGCAACGAACTTGCAATCGAATGCCTTGGATTCTGAGTTGGAAAGATGGAGGTTAGCGAATGAACTAAGGAAGAAAGGATGATGACCACAAGTAAACAAAGAAAGATTTCCTCGATGTTGAATATACGAGTATTCAATCGTCAAACAAGGTTGAATTGATTATTGGACTTACTTGGATCATTAATATCATGCTGAGCACGGGTGAGGACTTCGAGAGGACCGATGAAATCCAAAGCATCCATGCCAGCATGAAGTGTGAATAACACTTTGATGATAGGGATCTCTGGTGTTGACATGATTGCGACTGAAGGGTTTGATTCAAATGAGGTGATTGATATGGGATTGATGAAGGAGAAAGTTGTTGATGAATGAAGATTTGAAAGAAGATGATTGACTTTGAATTGATGATGAAGATTTTTGAGCTGATTGAAGATGAGGAGAAGAAAGAGGAAGGAGATAGGAAGGAAGGTAGTGATAGGTAGTATTTATTGAAAACCGAAGCTCAAAGCTCAAGTCGTACGACCAAGAGTAAAAAGATCATCACATAACTCACGTGTTATTAGAATGCGGGGTAGCTGTATGAGGACGAATTGACTTTTCCCGATCTGAATTAGGGTTGTGATCAGACAATGCGGGGAAATTCTTACCCCTTGGTGTCAGTCAGTGCTCAGAATATTGTACCCATAATATATGGAGTATGTTATAAACAAGTACTTGATTATAACATGGTCGTTATATTATCATATTCATATACAATTAGGTACTTATAACATACTATATTATCTATAATACCAACACCCATCAAGTCAAAGCATTCGAATTCGAAGAATTGCTTCTTTCATCTTCATTCAAGCCTTGACAAAAGAAAGAGGGGGAGATCGTTACTAGTAGTCAAACCTGACTAATCAATCATTCACAAATAACTTAACCGACCCCCCACACGATACGATGAAATACACTGTACTCAGGATCCACCGAATCATACCACTGATTCCTAACATGATTCCATGGTATGATTGGATGATTGAATGATGAAAACGCGTGTTCAATAAAGGGAACTGAATGATTTAAGGTTCGATTTTCATGCATGCACTTCTGTATAGTGTAAACTTACAAAATTCCCTCAATTTATGGATCTCCTACCATCATCTCAAATCCTCATAGGCGGTGGTGTGTTGGTGGCGTCGACCAAATCGGTAGTGATTGATATACGTAGTATTGGTATGACGATGCTGGATGGTTCTCCGAGAACATCCAACTTTGAAGATCTATGTACGAGTAGTAGTCTTCGAATTCATCCACTCACCATTTTGTCAGCTTGGCTTTCAAATGTATCATAAGAAATGAATTTCCTACCCTCATTATCATCTTTCAATGAGGATATACCACTTTCTCCATGTCCTTATATCTGTGCAACAAACTTATGTTGGGTCAAAGTGCAGCAATTCGGATTAGTTTGTGTATTTGCTGCCCATGATTGAAGATTATGTGATGTGGTTCAGCTCACCGTCGGATGCATCACTATCTGTGGATTTTGAATGGGTTTGATGGTGCAAGACATCATTTATCTCTCTACAACTACGAGTACCTACTCTAAGAAAACATTTCTTACCACAATAACTCTATCTTAAGCCTTTTTCACTCCACTTATTGCATCTTATTCGGCTCAGTTGCTGACAAAAGAGGCTCAAGAAGCTTTCACTGAGGTTATTGGTAGCCCCAACTGATTTTGAACATGGATATAATCAGATTACCTGCAGAAATCTTGGCTGTCAGCACTCCCGATCAAGGCACATTTGCCAAAACCTCTCGTAAAGTGATTTAGGATCTTGTATGAATTAAAAGTATATAGGCACTCTCTTTGCACTCTCTTTGCACGGCCTGGTCATCTGCTTTGGCACTACATACTCATTATTCTTCATCTACACCATCTAAAAAATGCATGTCGAGAGCCAGTTGCCTCAAACCACACATTCAATAATAGATCATCCAGGTCTTGGTACGGTTTTATTTGGAAATGCGTATGGTGACTCTTCAGCTACCGAATATAAAGGCAACGCCCTTTCAATATGGCAGTTTTATGGGATAAAATATGGCAGAATTCCTGCGCGCTTCATGCAAGCGGAATTAAATGAAGACTTTGAAGACATCACAGAATATTATCATTATGGGTATCAAATCCACTATTCCTACACCAAGAAAATAGCTAAACCTCTCTAACTTTTAATCAGTCCAAAATGCCCTCAACTGAAACTGCCAGTTCGTATGGAGGATGGATTGATTGGTCTACCTAATGAAGTAGTGAGTCATGCGGAAGATGTATTTGATGGATTCAATTGCCTCAACCTGAATATCACTACTCCGGATGGTTCCAACGAAAATTCGGAATTACTAGTTATGGTTTACATTCATGGTGGCGAGGGTTAGAGTGGAGCTAATTCGGATTGGTGGTGTGATGGGAGGAGTATCGTAAAACAGAGCATCAAGATCGGAAAACCTATTGTTCACGTTGCTATCAAGTGAGCTTGCAATCTCTATTTTAATTAATTAGGAGAGGGTTCATACTCACGTGGGTGTAGTTATCGACTTGGTCCTTTTGACTATATGGGCTAAGGAAAGAGCTTGGAGTGGTTCATGGGGGGAATTATGGTAATTTCATGCTTATTTCTAGCACTCTTTGTAAATTTAACTGACAAATAAAGGTCTTCGCGACATAGTAAACGCCCGACTACTCCTCATTTCTTCACACTAACATTCATTAGCACCTTGCACTAACTTGGCTTTCCAAGCATATCAGGCCCTTCGGTGGTTCACCCTCCAACCTTACCATCTATGGCGAATCAGCCGGCTCTTTAGCTGTCGAATCTCAAATCCATTCTCTCCTTCCTTCTCACTTCCACCAAGCAATTATGCAAAGTCAAACAATGGGACAACCACTATTCTCCGTCCCTCAATGTATTAATGAAAAGTCACAGTTGTACAACAAGACAAAAGAAAAATTAGGACTTATGAGTGTAAAGAAATGCAGGAAGTTAACCGTGAGAAATTAATTGAGGCGTACAGGGCAGTAGATGCAAGAGCTGGCCTAGGTGAGCTGGCAATGGTGGATGGAGAGTTTTTTGATGAGGACTGGAGGACGAGGTTTTCATTCAAACGAATTGAGAAAAAATATGAGGGGAGAAAGCCAGAGATAATGATAGGTAATACAGGGCGTGAAGGCTCGGTCATAAAATTCATTATGATAGCCTCTCCAAAATCAGATTCTCGACCGAATATCGAAGTACTGATGGCCTCATTCAATACCATTATTTCCACCGAGAAGGTGAACGAGATACTCAAAGCCTATAATCTCCTTCCCAATACCTGCCACAAAACTTTATTCGAAACCAAACAAACACAATTCGCAGAGCAAGTCCTAACGATCATCGAAGATCTCATATTCTACAAGGGTACGGCGGAATTTGTCGCTTTTGCACAAGAATCTCGTCCAGAATTGAGAATCGGACAGTATATTTTTAACCAGAAAAATCCATTTTCGACAGCGGGAATTTTCAAGGGAGTTGAGGTGCATGCATTAGATTTGGTATATTTGCATGGCTCTGAGGATATTTTTGGGGAAATTGACAGGATAGTGGACCTTGGTGTTGAGGCTAAGGAGAGGGAATTAAGAATGATGCAAGAAATGCAAAGGGCTTGGATACGGTTCGCTTATGGTGAGGATGATGAAAATGAAGACGAAGTAGATGGGGCAGGTGCTGTGAAAGTTTTCGGACCGGATGGCAAGGTTGATGTAATAGGAATGGTGGAGTTTAGGGAAGAAAGAGGATATGAGAGATGGAAGGTTTTTGATGGTTTGAGTAATAGGGATATGGAAGGGGTGGCGGGGGTGCTGTTGCAGGTCTATGGGGGACTAGTTGGAGAGGGATAGCCTTGATCTGGGGTAGTTGTTTCTAGCTTTGTTTAGCCCGCATGATGTCCTTTCCAAATTCTCTCAAGTATAACCCGCAGAACTTTAAACTTCACCTCTCCGACATTAAAATGCCACAAAAGAAATGCTAACACCAAGGTTTCCTAGTGATGATAATTTATGACAGGGCGCAAGTTTGACAATAAAAATAACTCTAATTTTGTAACAAGAATATTCCTCTTCACTGTCGTTCAAAGAAGAAAGGGGAGCATTCGAGACGACAATTAAGATGACGGATGTTATCCCATAAGACGATACCCCATTGATTGGCTGTCATTTGTCTCACTGCTTGCCGCCTAGTAAATCCTGAGATCTCTATCCATCGCTGTCTCTCATGATTCTCTTCTACGGGAATATTGTGCTTCTGAACTTAAAACTTGTGGGACTTTATATACTGAGAACAATTTTCGGTTAGATGTATGCCTGGTCATAGGTTTGTGGTGCATATATTATATACACTAGTGAATTTGATGAATAGGAAGAAGCGAATGGATAGCCAATGGATCTACTTTAGTACTTCAGAATTCCACCCTTCACCACTATTTAAGAGGGCCGCACCTGTTTAACTAAGCACTCAAATTTTGAAATGTTTCATCTCCAGCCTTACACATGCGCTTCCGCGATTGGTAATAGTGAAAGATCATTCGTTGAATTGAGCCGCTTTCGTGTCTACTGAATATTAGATCGATTGGAAGGAAGACATCGAAATAGGTCTTTATTACTATTTACAATGCGTGGGCTTAATGCTGTTGATTATATTTGTGGTGGGATGATTTGAGTGACAGCTTTAATGCTATGACTATGACGATTAATGTTTCCGAGTAGCAAAAATGTTAGAAGTTATCTTCCACTAATTACCTCATCTTTCCCAATCTTCAATCTAGTAATTTGTATTCATGCAGCCTCGAGTAGTTCGAATGGTACGAGAGCTTTTCCTCTGGCTGGGTACCGTGTTTCCTTTAAGACAATTTAAGGGAATTGGTATGGCTAGATAATTATTTATATATTACCACTTATTCCCTTATGCATTTCCTTCCGCTAAGCTCCCGAATTCACCTAGTCGCCTAAACGCCCTGAAGACTCATCAAATTTCGGTGTACAGTACACAAAACCACAGTATTGAAAATCAATTTTAGATTAAGCTCGAAGAGTCAGAAGCAGATCGCATACTCTAGGGAAAAGCACGAAGTTATCTGACTTTACAAATAGGTATAAAAAAGAAGAACAGAAAGTAATGAGTGCGAACGGGAATGAGAAGTGAGTATTGATAATAAAAACTTAGTTTCAGGAAAACGATAAAAATGCATCAATTAATTTTAAGCGACACTTTAGATAAACCGATATTTCCATGCAACCAACCGCCACCCTTCAATTAGAATCTGTGTATCACAGAGGCTTCTCCAGCAGTAACTCCAATGCACACCTTAGGGATTATGCTTCGGCTCTAGCTAAAACCTGACAAAGATTCCTCGAGTAAACTCTTGGTTATAACAAATATCTTTCATACTCAGGGCATATATTGGAAGGATATGGGTTCTTGCACATAGCTTTTCTGTTATTACAAAATGCAATGTAACCTCTTGTAGTTGACTTCCTGCACGAGGAAATTTGAGTTCAACGCCAATTCTCCTGAGCCCGTCGGTCGCAAGAGCTTGTGAAGAGTTGTACTGATAAGAAGGAATACTCTCCATGATAGGTCTGAAAGAACCGATGATTTTTCATTCATGAAAACTCTACATGCGACACGCCTTAATATAGTGGTGGTTATAGGTATCACACCATATACTACTTCCATCAATGATTTGTAAAACCTGGCGATTTTACTGCATAATTATAATGTGCCATTCAGACTACTGAAGTTTTATCACTTCTCGGAGCACCTATACTGTCATCATGTTCTCTAATACCACATGATAATACAGGTAAGATTGTAGAACTGAAAATTCATTTTTCCCTGTCCCAGTTACAACAGCCTTAGAGTCTGATTATAAAATTGAGCACTGCTTGAACCGGAGCGAACGCATTGCAGGCAAAGCCCGATATCATTTTTGAGTCGTTGCAAGCCCCAAGAACAACCTTTCCTATACTCCGGTGGGGTATACTTATACTCATAATTGCATGCAATACTTCGCTCCCTACAGATTTATGTTTTCTGCCTCCTCTATTGCTCCAAAGATAGAAATGCCAAGCAAGTTTGCTGACCAAAGTCGCTTATCTTTTAGTAAATTTAAATATGCATATGTATATTTATAAGTCCAACCGCAATTGTGAACACACATCTAGGCCCCTTTGTTGATCCCTGAGATAAAGACTTTAGATAGTCCTAACCTTGCAAAGCTACAGCAAGTCTTTGTATTTGATTGTTAGTTTTAGGCTGGAAGTGGTAATGATTTACTCACAGAATACCCTCCAAGTCAGAACCGATTCGATCCCTTTGCATGAAAAATTGAGATATCGTGCATGGTATTTGAACATAAATGCTTTAGTAATTTCCTGAACGGCTGTGCATTTGGAACAGGTATGCCGCCGTCGTGAAGAACATGAGATCGTCAGTTCCCCTTTTCTTAGTTCGTAAAAAGGCCTCGCTTAACTAATTTCATGGCGTTGATGAAATCATACTTGTCCGTTTTAATGGCAACATCTGGAACTCGACGTGTAGAAATGGCTCGAGACACATTATTCTGGTGGTGGATGATCGCGAAGATAATTTCAAGCGCAGCAGCGTTGTCTTCAGGAAGGGATAACTCGATCCGTCCGTCATGGTGGAGCAGATCATGGCCTTTTTGCCAGTTAGGTCCAAAAATAACCAAGAAAGATTTCGATGCTGTCTTTAGAAATAGTGAACCAATGCGAAATCTCTTCTTTTCTGAGCCAACAACCAAGATAATGTCGCCATCTGCAGCGAAATTGACAACATCATTTGAATTGTTTTCTCTCGAATCTTCCATATTGATCCTTGTTCAATCAACAGAGCTACGCATGTTTTTGTGCTTTGGATTTTGATGATCCAGAGCGGTATTTCATGAAGCTTGACTGAAGGTTAACCCATTGAGACTCATTGCTTACATGAGTAGGTATACTTCGTTGCGACAATCCATATGTATTCAACGGACTAATGACATGAAATCATCATCAGGCTCAACCACAATATGCGTATAATAGTATATACATAGTTTCAATTTCAATATACACTGCGAAGCAGAAAGCCATGAAGGATAGGTCTTCCCGACTGCAGCTTTCCGAAATGATATCGTTGCAAGGATTAGCTGCGGACTACACCACTAACGATGGACCCAGACTTAGCTTTAAGGATCTGGGATTGCCTTCAAGCTCAAATATAAAAATATGCTGGTCAAAGTCGATACCACTCGGAAAATTTACCCCTTCGATATATGTACAAATTACCATCTGAATGAAGAAGAACAAAAACTCCCTTCACCCCCAATTTACCATACTTCATCTACAATATAAATCGTCCATCTATTCACTAACAGCTCCGAGAATTGTCACTTTAGGTTCCAATTCATGACTCATTATCATCATTCCCTTACCAGTTTTCAACACAATGAAGAAAAAGCAGACGCCAGCAAGAAACCTAGTAATTCGAGGCATGTTTAAATAAACCCTTTGCTTTGTACCTTGTACTATTTGTTCATGTTACGCACTTGCGTTGAATACCAACTTAATTATAGACTCTTTGTCGTTCATAGGTATGAGGGAGAAACATAGGAAGGTAATAAAACGGAATAATGTAGTGTTTATCGGGTATGAATTCTGTTCTATAATATATATTCTTCTATTTCCCACCATATAATGCAAGCATCTGACTTCTAATCTTCTCTTCCCCATCCACTCACATGTACCTTCCCCGTATCTAAGCACCGAAAACCTTAAATCTCTCCTCAAGCGGCGCAAAAGTCTTTTCGCCAGCCGCTGCAACCGGAGTACCAAAAACGAGCTGAGCATTCAATTCCCAGTCAGCTGGAATCTTCCACTGTTCCGCAACCTTAGCATCGATCAATGGAGAATAATGTTGTAAGTTGGCTCCAAGTCCTTCGGCCTCGAGAGCGACCCAGATGGCATATTGAGTCATGGCATCACTCTGGCTGGCCCAGCCTGGGAATTTGTCGGCATAGGTTGGGAAGCCGGCTTGCATTTTTGAGACGACACTTCGGTCATCGAAGAAGAGAACCTGTGGTTTAATTTATTAGTATATTGATTTTTCAAATCGAATGATCATAATGAAAATTCAGAATATAAGGTAGTCAGAAGAAAGAAATCCTCAGAACATACAGTACCATAACCAGCTCTGAATCCAGCGATTCTTTTAGCAGTAGCCTCAAATTGTGCCTCTGGAACAATAGCCTTCAAAGCATCGTTGGCAATATCCCAAAGCTTCTCGTGTTCTTCCTTGAACAACAAGACGACTCTGGTACTTTGAGAGTTGAAGGAGGAAGGAGTGTGGAGGATGATTTGTTCAACAATCTCTTGAATTTTGGCGTCGGGGATAGGTGACTTAGCCTCGAGAGCGTAGATTGTGCGACGGGCCTTGAGGAGGTCGATGAATTGTGCTGATGGAGACATTTTGGTGGTGGTGTGGTGAGTAGATGGTGTTGGGGTGTGGTTGTGAGTTGAGGATAGATGAAAGTGCTTTCGAGATTGATATGAAGATTGAGAGAAGTGAATTGTGCTGCTGGACCTGATGAGCAGAGAAGTCAATCCCTTATATACCCCCAAGCACGCAACCATCACCAACTCACCTCCAACCCAGCGGACGTCGTAAAAGTCGAGCTAGAATCCGCTCTTGCCCCGCTACGGATATTGACACCAATGACATCTCCACTTTCCCGCGCAAAAATCAACCAATAAAGAGTTCTGACGAGGGGAGAATATGTGGGTTTAGTTGGTTGGCAATGCTCACAAATTTATTGAAAATCCGAGAATAATTGGAAAATTCATTCTAACAATTTCCTCCTTCACAACATTGACATGAACAAGCTTTTTCCCAAACCATCCCACGACCCCATTCCGAGTGAGACAGAACAGACACCCCAATCGGAAATCCCACCATGTCGCGCCCCACATGTCCAAGCTCATTGCGGGTGGGATTTCTAATGCTTATGACAAGCGATGAGAAGCTGACAAACGCATTAGAAAGATTCTTGTCGCGGTGGAGTTATGAACGGGTATATCTACCAATCATGCACCTTTCCGCACCGCTCAAACATGCAGTAGCCTTACTAATGAGAAGGACTACGTACCATGATAATGTGCTAATATTACGAATATGCTGATACAGCGGCACTGGTACTGGTGATGTTATCATGGGATATCTCAAGACATGTGATATTTCATGAATCATGCAGCTTGTAACTTCAGATACTAGACGCCCCCTTCACTCAAATCTATTTTACCAATCAAACTCATCTTCTTATCTAGCCATATTTGTTTTCCGCCCTCCCCTTATTCTTTCCTGTCCCCCTAGCCCTCCCTCTATCCCTTCCGTCCGGTCCTACCCCTCCTCACGATTCCCCGCGCCTCTTGAACACCTTTATAGTAGTCTTATAAAAATAGATGACGATTAAAATACATTTTATGCACTTAAGAACATAACCTTACCTGCCTGGTTTTTAACAAGTGAGAGTAGCAAGGGTTCAAAGATAGATAGATATACGGAGATGTATGCTATAAATACCTGTTCCCCACCAATCACATCATTTAGCCCACGGGGCAATAATACTCCATGGAGATGGCCTCTGCATCCAGGTGGGTGTAATTCGTTGTAGCAAACTTTTTGTAGGTGTTTCAGCGTGTCAATCCCAAATAAACATTCGCCTCACGCTTCACTAACTTCACACTTCAACAAATTCAAAATATATTTGAGAGTATCTCTATTCACAGCCTACTTAGTATGTACATAAGCATGGTAAACCACGCACTCATCCGGATAAATACCTATTTACCCTATATCCCACCATCGATCTCCCGTCATGTAGCCCAAATTGCTTGGATTATTCGTTTGCTGATAATCTATGCCATCCCCGTCCCACCGGTCTAAACGCCTACAACACCAAGCTAATGAAAATCGACATCTGGATCCACCCATCAATGCTCCATCGTATGCAGACATGTAACCCAAAGTCCTCCTATTCATTGCTTAAAAGCAAAAGTATCCTGCCACCCAGCAAGCGTATGGTACAATCCAAATTCAAACCTCAGATATCGACATCCTATACATTTACGGCTTTTCGTTCCATCCGCCTGGTAACCGCATCCCTGGATCTTTTGGTGATAAAGAGAAATTGTGAAGAAAAAAGTGTAGTGAACTTAACTACCAAGTCTCGGCAATATATTGACCAGCTTCACCCTTCAACTTCCAAAAGTTCTTTGCTTCCTCCCTATCCAAATTACCTTTCTCCATCGCAACATCAACAAGTGCTTCCTCGACACCTTCACCCATTCCCTTACTACTGCCACAAACAAAAATTCTACCATCCAAAGCATTGATGATAAACCAGACCAAATCTGCTTCGTTTCTAACTTCATCCTGAACATATTTGCTCACTTGTTTAGTACCAGGTCTTCGACTTTGGACAACCTTTTTGACTTCCGATTCATGTACACCCCATTCACCAGAATATAATTCATCAAGAAGAGAATCTCTAACTCCTTGAAGGACCCAGACTTTATTTGCACAATTGGCATTCTTGAGACGGCGTTGAACGAATCCTCTAAATGGGGCAATTCCTACGCCTGCACCCACCAAAAGCATAGGTCCGTCGGAAACGAATTCCCTAGCCAGGGGATTTGCCATCAATCCTTTGAACATGGGAATTCTAACGTTGACCTTCTCTCCCCTGTTTTCAGCTTCGATGAATTTTTTGGCTTGTCGTTCAAAAAATCCTGACCCAAGACCAGTTCGATTTCCACCGCGCCAATCTTTTGTTTCATGAACAGTGACTGCAATTTCGATGAGTCGGCTACATCCTTCGACTGGCACGCAATTTTCTTGGGGATCGTTCGACATGGAGTAAAATCGAGGTCTCAATGTCTCGAGCACTGAAAGAAGATGATCGAGAGGTGGTTTGCTGGATGAGAATGCGTGAAGTAGTTGAGGGATGGTAATATGTGGTCCAGTCCTGAAATCGCAGAATGTTCCCTGTCCTTCTGCGGAACATAGATATAACAAAATCTTCTTCTCTTCCGGATCAATGGCATATTCGGCAAGTAATCGTAAAATCTTCTTATTTGGGGGATATGATTGAATATCGGAACACCAAGTTAAAAGATCGCGTCTAGTTGTGATCAATTCTCTTGGTTTATCGTCTCCCCACATTGTAGGCCACCTTCCGGAAAATGTCTTTAATAAAATCTTTCGATCACGCAGATATCTTGGGATAGATAACAAATCCAATACTTCTTCAACCATTGATTCTTCATTTGGTGCCATGACGCCAATTGCGCCACCTACCTTGAAATCCACACCACCTTCCTCTGGATAATCCGTCACATCCAGATCGAAATGAAAGGTTCTCTTCTCCGCACCAGGTTTCGTCAATTCTCTAGTGTTGAATATTCTGGCAGAATAAACTTCATAAGGTGGGTGTGGTTGAACAAATGAAGGTGGTTGAACTTTGGTGTCGACATCTGATTTCGCATGATGCGGTGTGAAGTCAATGGAACCATTTTCCATGCCAATTCCCGATTCAGTGTGCGAGACGGCCTGTTGAACATCTGCGACATCTGCGACATCCATTGATGGCTCAACGGTGATGGCTTCTCGATTTTCCTTGACTTCCAGAGATTCCATACCTTGGACAAGATCCTGACCTTTCTCTTTCTGTAATGGAAGAATTTCCATATTCTTCTCGGGCAAATCTGGCAGACTGGTCAATCGCGTAGGAATTGTGTCAATCTTTAATTCCAGACTCCTATAAGCATCGTTGTCTGGTAACCTGGGTCTTTCATATGTGAGACCATTTGTTTTGGTAATTGCCATACAGCAACCCCCACCACAACATTTTTCTAGCAATCTTGCACCCGCCCCTCCGATGATTCTTTGCATATCGGTAGCATTTTGTGATATAAGTTTGGTCGAGGCCCGGCGGCGACGTGGCTGAATTTCCTCGGGTTCGAGGTCCGAGGAAGAAGAGGATGAGTAGGTGAGAGATGGGGCCTGAGAAGCTTGGGAACTGGGTGACTCAAGCTGTGGTTCTTGTGGTATACAATGAGATGTAGTAGCCATTCTCAAGATCTGTGGACGCGACATATTTCGAAGGAGAATTGATGGATGACGCTGACGGATCATATAATAAATATTTGAGACTATGAATGCCGAGAATTGACAGGAGTGACAGGAGAGAGAAAAGACAGTTAATTGTGCTTGAGCTTGAACTTGTGGATGTGAATTACTTGGTAGGTCAATGCGAGATCAACTTTTCCAGTATTTTGATCAATTGATACCATTCGTAGATGAATGATGGATGATGTAAGATATGATTAAATGGGATGATCGTACGGATATCGGGGTAGTAGTCTCTTCCCAAAAGTTCCTGATTCTTTGACCGTGATTAAGCGTAGTGATGCGAGAGATATTGAGTGATAAATTGCTGATGAACTTTCTAACTTTCTTTTTCTCTTATATTAATGGGATTTTAGGAAGGAGGAAAAAATTTATGCAACTGAGATAGATGAATGTGGCGGAATTACTCGACTAAGGTTATTTTGGATCTTGATCTTGATTTTATAATTATTTCGTTCATCAGAGAAAAGTGTTCTAGGGTCCCCTTGGTATTTGATTAGATAGCGATCGATCGGATTGTTTGTCAGAACGAACCTCGGCCGACACCGGGATTGATTCGCTAGAAGTAATATCGGGTTATTCAATGCAAACAAATGATAAATAATCCTGATCTGTAAGCAAAATGAAAGAGTTGGAATCAGAAGATGACATATATATATGGAGTATCGGTACTGTATTATTCTCCTTTTTTTGTTTCCAATAGAGATTAGGTTCAACCTTTTGTTCAAAACTTCTACCAAAGCAAGTAAGCGTGTGTGTGTGTGTGTGTTAGAATATTCAAAACATCCATGGGTCGCCTCTTTGCCTGCATTTATCAAGGATTGCGTAATCTTCTACATATATCATTAACATCTGCATCCTCTCCTCTCCTGTGCTGGCTGGTATACAGTGTACTGTATATTCCATCTTGTAGATCTTCCATACTTATTTAGAACCAATCAATCTTCTCCCATTCCACTCTTCATATTCAGTCAGTAACCTACTGCATTATTAGCTGTGACTTCCCTTTACGTGCTAGTCTTCGATTCCGAGAACTTTCTTTCCAAATCAAGCCCAACTGGAGCGATCTTTGATCTTTCCGGGACGTAATAAGAGTATTATTCAAGGTTAACACAATCCCCACAGTGGAATAATGTGGAAAGCTCCTTGTCATGCCACGAACGATTTTACTTATCTGATCCGAAAGGTGGGCTCATGAAAGCGATCGGTGGCTTGGTCTGGACATGAGGAATGATACGATGGTAAGGTGACACGGTAAAAAAAAAAGGAGGTGAAGAAGAGTAACTTACATCAAAAGTTAACGTTACTCATGTAAACCAGGGCATCAAAAAGCAACAGGGAAAAAGATGAGATTAGATGAATCAGATTAGATGAATCAGATTAGATCTTGTGATCTTTCACCCTCATCCCACTTATTGGGAAATCTCTTTATCAGATTGGTTTGATTACGCCGCAGCCCGCAGGATCTGATAACTATAAAATTTTCTTCCCTGCATTCTACATGAACCACTGCACGAAGTAATCTTACTTCTCCACTCATACAGACCCAGCATTTATTTTATACGTAAGAGGTATACCGAGTTGATGATTTCTTGCATTAGCTTTGTTTCTATACCTTTACAGTTGTTTTCTGCAAGTTTGAAGATATGTAGAATGGAGACGAATAGAGGAAAGACGACACGAGATATTCTTTCCCCGTGTCCACTTGCTAACTTACCGATATATGACAACATTCAACATCTTATCCACAAGTAAAGCAGTCTGACTATAGCCAACACTATGCACCCTGACTTCAAATACATAATCGCGTCAGGCGGGAATCAATGCAATCTTACAATGGGGTGCGAGTATTTAGATATCAATCGCGAGTTTTGATCGACAAATGATGAATTGATGTCTGATGGTGAAAAGGGAAAGGGGGTTTCCGAGAACGGAGCTTTTGATTGTTTGATTGGGACAAGATGGATCAGATGATCTGATTAGATAAGGAGAGAAACGAGGTGATAACGAAGAGGTTGTTGCTTTTTAATGTTGAGGGGCGGAAGCGAGATGAGGCTGTGTTGTATCTGTCTAAGTACGGCATGATTTAAGAGCGGGTCGTTCGTTAAGTGAAAAGGCGAAAAGCGAAAATCGAAAATCGGAAAAGTGAAAAAGTGAATAGGCGAAAAGGTGAAAAAAAGCAAAATAAGCGAATTCATTTCAATATAATACAGTATAGCAGGGTGGGTGGCGTTGGAGAAGGCCAAGCTCAGGTTCGCCCTCCGGCTCCAGACAGTCGACTTTAGAAACCCTTTGGTAAGGCGGCTTGAACCCATCATCAGGAGAGCCGGGAAGAGGGCAGGCACTCCGAAAAGCCCTACAACTAGACTACAGCGACTTGGACGCCTAATCCCTGAGCCGGAGAGGCCCCAACTGCTCAGGCCACATTTCTCGCATGAATGTCGGACCAACCCTACGAAAGGATTTTCCAAAGAGGAGGCCGCGCTGGCGTTCAAAGAATGGTGGCCGCAGTTACCGTCCGAGGATTACACGATCTTCTCGGACGGATCAGAACGATGGGTCGATAGCCAGCACCACGTTGGGTACGGCTACGCGATATACCATGGCAGGCAGAGAGTAGCAGCTGGGAAAGGTCAGATCCACGAGACCTCACATGTGTTCGACGCGGAAGCGATCGGAGCGTGGCGTGGGCTCGAGCACCTGCTCAACCTGACCACGGACCAGCCCTCTGGCAAGATATGGCTCTGCATCGATAGCACCTCCGTCATATGGTGCATGAGAGGTAATGCCCCGACCACGTCACAGTGGGCCTTCCGCAAGTGCCACAGAGCGATGGCAAAACACGACATAGAAGCTAAATGGTCACCTGGACACATGGGGATCGAAGGCAACGAAGAGGCAGACCGCCTGGCGAATGATGGAGCAGTGGGCATGATGGATCGAGGCCTAGCTAACACCCCTACGGTAAGTGGGGTGCGCTCATTCTACAGAGAACTCTGTACTCAGGCGGAGGACTGCTGGTGGGGGGAAGCTAGGACTACGCTATCTAGCACCTACTCAGCATGGCATCCTTCATACAGCACAAGAGAGCCCAGGGAATTGTCACTGCCAAGGGGCGTGCTGCATCGACTGTTAGCAATGCGAACGGGGCACGGCGACTTCGCAGACTACCACCGCCGGTTCAAGCACGGGGACAACCAGCTGAGATGCACCTGTGGGCAAGAGAAAGAACCCTTCCACTTTTTCAAATGCCCCATCAACAATGAGACACGTGGTCAGTGGCCAACTGCACCACGAAGCGCCATCACCACCACCTGGCAGACGATCATGTATATCCACAAGCTTCTACGTGCTCCAGACACGTTCGCAGAGCTCTTGCGGGTCTCAAAGTTCTATACCCAAGTATGCCCGCTGTACTGACCCTGTGCCACCCCTCAAAATCCCTCTCTTCCCCTCGCTCAAAAGCAGAGCACAACACGCCACAATCCACTTGACTTCTCCAACTGGGCTATCCGACAACTTAGCTCTTCCCCTCTCTACATTTCACTAAAAACACACACTGGTGTGCAAACACTGACGCCTAGCTAGCCAAATGGCGCCCCCCTCACTCCCCACCCTCTAGCTACAGAATGGGAATGTATAAAGATAGGCCTTGCGAGCCCTTCCACACGCACTTATAAAATAACAGTCACACACACTCGCCACAACTGAGTGGACAGGGCGTTCACGCAAAGGGACGAACAGTCCCCTTCTCAGATGCTAAATTGTTAATTAAGGAGGTCAACAGCTGTCTGTAGTTAATCCCCTTAGCTTAGCACATCTAAATACCCCTCGGGAGGTCAGAGTAGACGTTAATCACAATAATAATAATAATAATAATACAGTATAGTATAATATAATATAATATAGTATAGTATAATACAATACAATATTAATATTGTATTTCTGTTAAAGTGAATGTGTTACGAGGTTTGCCGTCTAGATCACGTGGAAGTGCTCTAGGCTCTCGAGGTGGTTTATAACTAGGCGTCAAGCAGGGACTTAAAGTAATGACAATAATATGATGCAATTCGTAACTAATAGTATGGTATACTAAATGATTGATCTTGAGCACGAAGCTCTATAGTGAGGGAATCCCTCCTAGTTATATAGATCTTCGTACTCCCTATCCCATCATCCCATCGCTCCCACTTGATTTAAGTTGGTGGGATTGGTGGGAATCCTTCCCATCGCTCCCACTTGATTTAAGTCGGTGGGATCGGTGGGAATGATTGATTGATTGATTGATTGATTGATTGTGTTTATCGTCATAGGCCGTAGGCCCACGCGCCTTGGCGCGTGATAACCTTAGCCATCTATTCCAGATTTGGACAAATGACGCTCAGAGGAGTATGCCTCTGAGTAGTGTACTAGCTAGCTAGGGAGGGTATTTATATACAATTTAAAGGGGCTAGGGCAGGGTTTACATGATTGCCTTCGCAGGGGGGGTTTGGGCCGGTAGGCCTTTTGGGGTTGTAATTGTGGTCATCCTCGTCCACTAGATCACTACCTCTTGATCTCTCTCCCTGTCTCCTCGTACTTGTTTTTGGTTTAAAGAAGATTTATCGCGTCGAAACGCTGCTACAAAGAAAAGTAAATGCCAATCAAAACATTGTACTCGAAAACCCTTCATTCCTGCTCCCCTTCCCGATACCACCAATCCAATTGCTCCTTATATACCAGAACGTACTGTAATCGCCCACCGTCAGGATTGCCTCGTCCTCATTCTGATCATCCTGCCAATAGAAAGCTTATGAAGGAGCACCAATCCTCATATGGCGTAACTATAGCATGCACAGGTAGTGGCTTGTACGGGTGTCCCAGTTCCGTAAGTAGCATACCTCCGCTGAATGAGAGCAGAGTAAGTTTCGTCATCAGCTCAGGTCCTTCAACAGTACTCCTCCGGTGTTCCCGTGTGGAAGGTATATAAATTGTTGTCGTTTCGGTCGTGTCGATCATGGGAGGTATACGATATATAACATATACGCGTCAAAGATGTCGAGCTGTACTCTATGTCCCAGAGGAGTCTCACTCTTAAGAAGTGAGATGATTTCGTAGCGTATTGTCGTAGATGATGGTGTTGTCCTCTGTTTCGTAATAAAGGTAGTGTTGTAGAGAGCGCACCGATAATGCGACGGTCAAAAAACCGCAAACGGGTAAAAACGTCGTGATCGGCGCCTCTTCCTCTTCCAATTACCACGACTCCATCAAATGACTCAAACTTAGCTCTGCAGACTCTCATAAGAGAGCTGGAGGTTCGTAGGATGCACCGCGTACAGGTGTTGAGTCTTCGCATCCCGGGGTCGGTGGGAATCATATAATAACAGAGTCTGTGCTCTTCAGATCCTCACATGACCTTAATCCCATACTAATTTGATCGAATCACATCTCGTAAACACACGATCCGTTACTGTAAGATCCGTGATCGTAACAGATTTTCGTTTTTCACCTTTTCACTTAACGGACGATCTTCTCTTAAATCATGCCGTAGTCTAAGGGTTTGGAGAATGGAAAATGAAAATGAAGCACGTGATTGATAGGAAGGGTGTTTCTTTTTCTTTCCTTCCCTCTTTCCACGCGCACCCACCAATGAATGCGTATGAATTGGAAGTGAGTGAACTTTCAACATCAAACTTCGCGTTTGGGATATTTCATACTAGCTATTCTTGACTGGTTATTCACATGTCCCGTCATGATCAAGGTGTATTGATACCTCTTTTCGAATCATGGTTTGATTGATTGATTAAATTAACGTCTACACTGAGTCTATGACTATCTAAGACGGCTAGGAGCTTTGTAGGCTTCTAACAATAATAAATGGAGGGTAGCTGGCCTTATTCGACCGTAGCTAATACAGGTTGGGGAGATTGAGAGCCTCAATCTTCTAATGTTTGAATGTGGGAAGTGAAAACTAATACTAGGGAACCAAACCCGTTCGAATCATGGTGACGCTTCCATGTAGATAGGATGACAGGTAGATAGATATCCAGTCATCCAGTTTCCTGCTGTTTCTCCAAGGGGCTGACTGCATTACATTTATGATCATGTCAAAGTCAATCGTACTCACCATTCATAAGTTTATCAGTTAGCTTTGTTATACGTTATCATAGTCAGTTTCAAACTCTTAATTGTAAAGATCGCGTATCTGCGCGATTGCTATATTCATGTTATGCTCTGAAGGTGCTAACTATTAGTATTAGTTATCCTCAGTTGCTGCCGGAAGCTGCTATGCTATTCAAGGGGGTTGTTGTTAGGAAAGAAAAAGGCACCGAGCCGGGCGTCTCCAGCAGTTTCCAATCACCAGCACTCCAACTGTAAGCCACGTGACTCCAACTGATTGCTGCACCATGCTTGCAATAACATACCTTCCATCAGGCGTCGCCGGCATCTTCATTAACCCCTTGGTCACCGGTGAATGGGACGCCCTGGGCATCTTGAGCATCCTTAGAGCCACTCGTAAATGCCACAGGGTCACTGGTTTATTTGCATCTGGCCCCGTTCAAAAGACGCACCCTCGCTTTCACTCATGCCTATACCACGACTTGATATCGATGTAATCCACCCACAATTTTACACCTTATATCTACTTTTTCAAGGTTAGAGAACTGATACTCCGTAAAAGCAATTGATAATAAGTCTTGTCGACTCCGTTACTAAGATTGTAAACAAGAACAGGTTCAACGAGGCTATAATATCCTTTTTGACTGAGAAGTCTTTTTTCTTATATAATTATCTTTGCTTTAGCCTATTGGTTGACAAGGTTACATTTTTTTAATAAGTGCACTACGTACGTGTACGTAGGGAAGGCGAGAGACCATGCCAAAAAGTTTTTTGCCGGCTAAATCGACCGAACAACGGTGGAAGGCACTCTATTTTCGGATGCTTAACCTCAATTCCGGGGAAATATTCGTATATCTCCATCAAATATGTTTCCGAGATGATCAATACGGGTACAGACAAAACTGAATGTTCTTCTATACGAATTCGGACCAAATTTGGGACTCCGGGGCCGGTAGAGATGAGCTGCAATTTGTTATTTCATGGTCAGAAGCAGTTTTTGTTATAGGTCCCTTTAATTGGGCTGCCGAATAACTAACACAGCATTCACTTCTGTATATATATATAATATATTATAATATTATTTTTAAAAGATTTAAATCTGGTTTTCTCTTTTTGAATCAGATTTTATTAAAAAATTTAAATAATATAACGTAACTTATGGTGAACCGGGTCATATGGAGAACCGGGTCAGGTACCTTTATACCAAAATTTTGGTGTAAAGATACTTATAGCGATTTCTTATAACTCTACAAATATTAAAGATAAACTTTAAAGCTTTAATAATTTAGTTCAATATCCAATAAAAATATAGTACTAGAGTTATAAAACAATCATAAAGAATTTTGTTCTTGAGTTAATACGATTTTAAAAATTCCCATAGTAATTTTTGTTAGGTAAAAATGAAAAATTTAAAGAAACTTTAATAACTTTATTATATATTTGTATATTTATATAATACTTTATCATAATCAATATTTATATTGATTATATTATACTTTAAAATATCTAAGCTATATCTCTAATATTCATAGAGATATAAAAAGTTGCTATAAGTACCTTTACACCAAAATTTTGGTGTAAAGGTACCTGACCCGGTTCCCCATATGACCCGGTTTGTCACAAACCACGACCATAGTATACAATAAAAACAAGTACGGGGGTCCTTATCGATAAGGAATCCTAGGACAAGTGTCCTAGGATAAAATGTGCCCCAGGATAATAATTATCCTAGGAGCTATATTGTCCCAGGAGACGAATCGTCCCAGGATTAGTGTCCTGAGGCAAATAGTTGGATCACGTGATGGAGCCCTGGGAGCCTTCAGAGCTCCTAAAGCTCCAGGAGCCTTGAGGAGCCAGGAAGCTCCTAGAGGCTCCCTCTACGGATTAGTATATAGTGAGAATAGTTTCATAGTTTAAGAGCTTCGTGCTCAACTTAGTTATCAATTAGTTTACCTACATTCTACTTGATCTAGTAACGACTTCACTTCCAAGTGAATACCAGTGATAGAGCCTTAACCCATAACTACCAACCGACGAAACCTCAGGCAGCCGCTGCCTCCAGTACAGCATCGTTACACGGTTCCCCATATGACCCGGTTCACCATAAGTTACGTTATATAAATAATTCAAAAATTATAATTTTTAAATTGGTTTTGAAAAAAAAAACATTATTATATTGAAGATTTCTTACTAAAGATTACACCGAAAGTAGTATAGTTAGATGAATCAACTTTAATGGACTTGGTGTATTCCACCGCCATTTCAGACGCTCCCTGTACAACGAGTGAGGGGAAATTTTCTCGATGATCTTTCAAGTAAGACATGCCGAAGTAACTGATCCACTGCGATTAAATGCATTTAGCCGGATCAGATACGTATCAACGTACAGACCGGGTTTGGGAGAGGCAAATTCAAAAGATATAAGAGTGAGATGCAATCCTATGGATTGAATTAATTAACCCTATCACAATGTTCTGCCTGGCCAGTCTACCTTTTCTTCCTCTTTTCGCCTCTCTCGTATTTCCAGTCATATCAGCCCTCTCAAATACTGATACATCATTGACACTTTTGTATCAGAATAACCTTAATGCCTCTGACGATATAAACCACGTGGGTTTCATTCTCCTCGACCCTCACTCTTCGAACGATGCAGCCGCAGCATGTGGAGCTTTGAGCGAAAAGCTACTCAGCAGTAGTACAATAAAACGCCAAACGTCTGATTTTCTACTTCCCCTATCATACCAAGCATACCGTGGTCGCGCCTCATCATCACAACTATATATCATTGACGGTGGAGTTGTTTCCTATGACTCAGTTCATGGACTTAGCTTTCCGAAGTCTGCTAATAACAATGTAAAACTTCCGGTCCTTTGTACTCAGTCTAGTGATGAAAGTCAACCTGGAACGGCCATTGCTAGCAGTAGCAACAAAGTTTCTGTCGGTGCAGGAGGGAATACATACGTCGGATTCCGCAACCAAAAATCATTCCGTTTTCTCGGTATACCATACGCAAATCCACCAGAAAGATTCGTTTATTCTACGCTATATTCACCCACGAATCAGACAATTCAAGCAACCGCATATGGATCACAATGCACGCAGTATTCTGGCGGAAGCGAGGATTGTTTGTTTCTCAACATCCAAACCCCGTATATCCCCAAAGCGAATTCTACTAAGGAATTAAGGCCGGTCATGTTTTGGATTCATGGTGGTGGATACGTTGATGGAACTGGTGCTGATCAACTAAGCGATGGAGGTGATTTGGCTAGCAGAGAGGATATCGTTGTGGTGACTATTAATTACCGGCTTTCAACCCTGGGGTTTCTGGCCATTCCTGGAACAAATATTACGGGAAACTTTGCGTTTAGTGACCAAATTAACGCCCTAGATGTAATAAATTCTGTTGGGTTTGTGCAATGGTCGTCGAGGCTAACATATTTTAGTGGACGGTGAAAAACATTGCTTCTTTTGGAGGAGATCCGAACCGAATTACAATCATCGGTGAATCTGCTGGAGCAGGATCGGTCCGAGTACTTCTAGGCTCACCACAAGCAATTGGAAAATTTCAAGGTGCAGTAGCCATGTCCAATCTCGGCGGTGGTGTGGCTCTTGGGCTCTCAAGTGACTATGCAAGCACTTATTCCACGTATATTACTATACCAGACGCATATGCTATAGCTGGGCAGAATATATTTCTGGACGCAGGATGCAACCAAACATATTTACTCGATCAAATTGCCTGCCTCAAAAATGTTCCGGCCTTGTCTTTAGTTCTACTTAACCACACTGCGCAATACGTTGTCCAGGATGGCTACTATATTAACACATCTGAACTCTATCTTGCCAGTCATAATGGAAGCGCAGCCTACGTGGATGTCATGTTTGGCACCACCGCCAATGACGGCGCATCAATCGGTTCCGTCTACCCTTCTGAGCCTGTCACTTCTGAAGTAGCTGGAATCGCTACTTCTCTGGGCATTTCTCAGTCCTATGCTCAATTAGTAATCGATAGTGGACTGTTCCCTTACTACGACACTGGAAACATCACGCTTGACTCATTTAGTATGTAGACATGTTGCAAAATCCTTTGGTTTTCACAACCCAATCCTCTCCTTCAGTCTGCAACCTGTTCTGCCTTTTCCTCAAACACAGCCTCTCTTTTCTCTGATGCAACTTTCTTTCTCTTTTCTTCTATATCGTGTCCTTGAAAGACAATACTGACTCACCACTTCACAACAGATGTGTCACAGCGGGTTGCGACGGATAAAGATTTTAGATGTGTAGATCAGGCAACTATGTTCGCGGGCTTCAAAAATGGCATTTTCAAGTCGAGCTATTTCTATGAGATGGATAGGACTATTGCCGGCTGGGACCCAAATGGGCTTGGGGGACCTCCAACCTCGCCTGGGTACCCTAATGGAAACCCAAATTTGCCATATTTCAGGTTACATGGAGCTGATATGCCCTGGGTATTTGGAGCTTTCAATACCGGATTGCAGTTCAGAGATGCCGAGGACTTGTGGAGCTTGGAACTAAGTGTCAGTTACTTTGGAGCATTTGTAAGGACGGGAAATCCAAATCCAGATGATGGATTTTTGAAAAGTAGGGGATACGCAACCGTGCAGAAGGGCATTCAACTGGCTGGGAAATGGGAGGAGGTGGGTACTGGAGAGGAAAAGGGCAGTATGATGTTGATTGATTGGCCAGGGAAATCCCAAAGCTTTGTAGACTTAGAGCAGTGCAAGTGGTTGGGATATCCAGTTGATTATTATGTTGATGGTGGTAAATAGCGAAATTTGATTAGTCGGGGGTTTTTTGGCACTGAACTGAAATCGAAAGATGCCTCACTTACGCTCTTGTTTCTTTGCATACTCAGCAGTTCTAGAAAATCGTTGTAGTCCCATGTCATGAGCTCTTCCATATTTTGGAGCTCCTTTGCCATAGGTCCGTCAAAATAAAGCTGCGCAAGCCGCAGCTTCAGTATGTTTCCCCGATTTTCTCACTTCTCTGTTTTTCATTTTCAAGTTCAGAATCCTCTAATTACTTCCAAACATAAACACCTCTCGTTGAGCGGTCCTTCTGTAAGATGCAAAACTTGGGCGCTGGCACTTCTTCAACGGATGTCTATCCCGAACTTGCGAGAGGCGAGTATTGGACATCCTCATGTTTGCAGAAGCAGCGCAAGTGGAGAAAGCAAAAATGAGAAGGAGAGCAACGGATGGTAGAACTTCGAAGTGTCGCATTGTTTTTACAGACCTTAAATTATCCACTCAGAAAGGGGGCGGGATGGTATACCAAGTGCGAATTTAGCTCAACCAAGTTTTCATGCCAGTAAAACTTAAATAGTTGAGAAGGAAAGTAGATTGGGACGGAAACATCCGTAGAATTGTCTCGAATCTCGAATTTCGGGGTATTATCACAACGACAGTGAGTCTGATATCCGAATATGAGAACGGATAGAAAGCTGGTTGATGATATTGATCACCGACGTGAAGCTCTTGCCTCCCAGGATGTACTACAACTTTTAAAATTAACATCCATAGGTGTGAGATTTCCTCTGTTTGAATATCTTGTCATGATCTCTTTAGGGTGCGTTCGGATCGATTTTCAGAAATATTGGAAATATTGAGCCTAATATTTTTATTGGGGCTAATATATATTTGGGTGAGGGTAATATATTTGAGGATATTTGAAAAAGTGGCAGGGGTGAATGAAAATGAATGAAGATATCGAAATTTTTCAAAATGTGTGGTCAACAGCACCAAAAAGCTACTGTTGACCACTGTATTGAAAAGGGTTCGAACATTTGGTCAAATATATATTAGACCCAATATTTTTTATTGGATTCAATATTACATTCGATTCACATAGATATTTGGGCAAATATATATTTGCTGGAATATCATATTCGGATCGAGCATATTTGTGTGAACGAAGTGAATGATTTCAATTCAATTACCACTGTAATATAGCTACTGTAATAAAGCCCTAAGCGAATGCGAAAGAGACTAGCTCTTTCAGTAAGTCTATATAAGACTTACTACTTTCAATATGTAGCTAGCTCTTTAGACAGAATACAATTAGACATACAGGACCTACGCAATCCGTGGGTGCTACGTCTTCCGTATCCTTCTCGTACCAACAATATTAGACCTAATATATTGGCTCAAATGTGGTCAAATGTGAAAAAAAAAATCGATCCAAAGGCACCTTTACTCAAAATGAAATATCAAAGAATTGTGCTTGTCGTTATATTAGCGGAGCTACCTTTTTCTTGAAAAAAATTTGAGGATCTGTGGCATAATAATACAAGATATTATAGAAAGCGACATATAAGCACAAGACAACGAGATTATAGTCGTAAAGGTAACGAAAATTGATCCTCCTAAGATCTTACATGACATATTGCTTGTCTGTAGATAATATAAAGTGATTCATCAATAGAGAGCCCCATCCAAGTGCCAATTATTGTAACTAATTATTTCCCACTAAGGTATATCTCTACTCACTAATGAATGCAAAAGGGGTGCCGCAATATCAACTGCATACTGAGTAGGTAGTAGAAGTAAATACCCTTATATCGATCCCTGGCCAAACCCATACTTCCCCAGATACACCCTTTAACGCCCATAATGTCTCGACATGCAGCTCCGTATACTACAATGTCTCTAGTTTTTCTCTCTCGCTTCTAAAATAGCCTTGTTCAATTTATGATCCCTTACGTTCCGTACCCTTTTTCCGATAGTGGGTCCCAGATACTCTTCCAGTTGTTTCCCTTCATCGTCATCTATATCCATCATGCCATTCATCCCGTTACCATTGGCACCATTTGTACCATTAATATGAATTTCAGGCTCATGAGAAAGACTCATAACAGCCTTCATAAGTACCGCAATCAACATCTGTATTTCCTTATCGTCCCCGGTCCTGTCACTCCTCAACTTGTTCAAGACATAATCGAAAGCGTTCAAGTTTGGAAGAATGAGAGCTCTAACACCATCAGGACCACCGATTGCCAGAAGTCCACTGATAGCCCCATAATATTCTCCCGGAGAGCGTGTTGGATCTAGGAAGAACTTTAGGCATGACCTTGCTAGCCTTGCCCTAAGCTGTGCGTTTGATTCCGTGTATTTCTTCGAGATAACGCCAATGAGAGATGCTGCTGTGTCCCGCAGTTGATATTTTTCTTTCAATTCATCCGGAGCCCCTGTGCCAAGTGTGCGACCGACCAGACATGTAAGAATAGGTGGGCAAAGACTGGATATGTAAGGATTGACAAAGAGGGTTTTATTTGAAATGAGGGCATCTGATAATCTCAACATTTGTTGTAATACGAAAAGATTGCCCAAGGAATGAGTAACTTTTTCCGCAATGAAATGAACAAAATATGGCACCAATTGATGAAGACCCGGATCTGATCTTACACTTTCCAGGGCGGATTCCCGTAATGTAACAACTTCTGGGTCATTGTCATCATCTAGAATAGCTGCGCGAATTTTATCGAAGAATAGTATCAACTCTTTCGACACAATGTGTTTGACCAAAGGCTTGACCGAAACATTATCATTGCCAGCCAAAGCTCCAAGAGCTGGATTTGCACCTGGACCTTTAGGTATCAGGTCGTTTGCACGAGCTTCAGCTGTCGTGGGATTTTGCGGAATTGATGGCTGGACGCCTTCAACCGCGAGCCAATGTGCTGGAGAATAGCATTAGCACATATTCACGCTCTTAACTTTGATAATTTCATTCTTACCAGTAAATGACATATCCCTAGGGACCTTTGGAAGAGGCGCATTGATCAGTTTCTCAAAATCTACTTCTTCATCCTCAATGTAAAAGAGTGGTTGGCCAGGACCCAAGCTTGCTTCTCCAAATCTCAGTGGCCTCGTCGATTCGTAACCATAGAGTGGTTCAACATCGAGGACTTTAAGCGCCTGCGAAATATCTTGTGTCCCTAATACTGTTCTTTTCCCTTGATGCATAAATCGGATTGCTTCGACAATGACCTGTCCGACTCGGTATTCGACCTCTTGTGATAATGCCCTCACTGCTTCTTCTCCCAGTTGCGAAATACCGACAGATTCGGCGACGTCACGAACATTATCTGGGTTCCATACTAACTTAGGATCCGACATAGTGATCAATTGGGCTTCGCGTTTCTGAAGAAGAGGGGATTGGTCGCAGATTGTGATTGAAGATTGATGGACCTAATGCGATGGCAAATAAAGTCGCAAATATTTTTAGCTGGAGGGTTCGCTTATAGAAAAGATGGAGGAGAGTCCAAGAGGCTTTTGAATTGCTGACATCGGGATGGTTAAATATTGTTGTCGGCGCATCCATTAATGTATCTCGCGGGATAGATATTCTTTGAACGGTACCTGACTACCTGACCTGACTGATTGTTGGAGCTAAGGACCACAAGGCTGAACTCTTTCGCGAGGCTGCCTAACCTACAGTTATTGCTGCGTAGAACTGCTTTAGATAATTTTCACTTCACTCCATTTCATGGCACTACAATACCTACCCCTGCAATACCTAGATTGATATTAGATTTCTATACGCTCACTAATTTCTTTGACTTGATCCAAACACATTAACATTATTTTCTTTTGCTGAAAAGACAAACACCCCTTCCCCCACATTCTATAACACATACCCCGCTATCTTCTCTCACCCATCAATTTTCAATAACTCCTCCAAAAACACATTTCTGTATACGTTGCAGGATGGCCACTTCCACTATAGATCCCTATCCTTACCGTGAGCCCTCACAACCCGTCTCGCGCGGCTTATTCATCTTGATTGAAGGACTCGACCGGGCAGGGAAAACAACACAAGTGAAGAAGTTATGCGATAGACTCTATGCTTCTGGACGGAATATTAAGCTGATGCGATTTCCCGGTATTTACTATCTCATTACTACACATTCTGTATCCAACTACTGGATAGCCTCTTCCTTATTAAAGGCAAAAGCTTCAAGCTCACAGATCAAGACAGAACAACCTCAATCGGTCAACAGATAAATTCCTATCTACAATCTTCTACTATTCTGCCAGATCAGGCGATACACCTTCTCTTCTCAGCGAATCGGTGGGAGAAAGCTCAGGAAATCCATCAACTTATTGCACAAGGGTACACAATTGTTTGCGATCGTTATTACTACTCCGGAATGATTTATACTTCTTCGAAATACCCGACTGATTCTCCAAGCCACCTTACCCTTGGATGGTGCAAGAACCCTGAAATAGGATTACCCATGCCTGATAAAGTGATATTCTTGGATTTAGAGGCCGAAGAAGCAGAAAAACGAGGAGGGTATGGGGATGAGAAGTACGAAACGAGGGAGATGCAGCGGAGAGTTAGGGATGGGTTTTTGAGGTTGCAGAACACGGCTATCATAGGCTTTGAGCATGAGCGCAGTATAATGAAGGCCATCAATGCGGGAGGTACTGTAGACGAAGTCGCAGATAAGATATGGGATACTGTTGGGACTCTGGTAGAACACATAGAAAAAGGGGAGCTTGGAGATTTAGCTGTAGTGCGATGATAATAAACAAAAGCCAAGGGGCAAATTAGGAACGGACCAGCACATTTAAGTTGAAAAGAATAGCTAAATGTGGTAAGAACCATGTAGCGAAAACATGCCCACGAACTGATCGTCCTGCAAGTTCATATTTCTTGAGTTGAAGGTCGAAGACCTAGCATACAAAAATTATCCAGTATAGACAAAATGGCGTTAAGACCAAAGAATGAACGCCTTCCCATGGTAGTGTTGAAGACCATCGTACCTTAAACCCAGAACGCCACAAAATGCAAATGCAAATTTACCACCCCCTTCACCCATTATCTATCTTCTATTCAAGCCCACCAAACTAAAAAACTCATTTCTAGTCTTCTCTCGTTTTTCTATGCAACCAAGAACACAACTCGTAATCGTCGTAGCACTTGTTTTCTCAACTCCACGCATGACCATGCATAAATGGCTCGATTCCATGACGACTGCTACGCCCTGTGGTTTGAGAATTTCCATAACGGCATGTGCGACATCTTTTGTAAGCCTCTCTTGAATTTGTAGCCTTCGTGAAAACATGTCTGCAATTCGAGGTAACTTTGAAATACCGATGACATTTCGATCTGGGATATAACCAATGTGCATCTGTGATTTTATACAATGTAAGCTTCCATGGCTCCCAACAACGTCAAAAAGACAAGCTTACCTTTCCAGTGAATGGAACCATGTGATGCTCGCACATACTGAAGACCTCGATATCTTTGACAATTACTAATTCATTATGGTCCTCGTGAAAAATTGCATCATTGACAATGTCCCTAACATTTTCCTGATATCCTTTCGTGAGATATAGCATTGCTTTTGCGTATCGCTCGGGGGTGGCTAAGAGACCCTCTCGATCCGGATCTTCGCCTATGCATTCGAGAATTGTGCGAACTGCGCCTGTCAATTTTGACATTCGGACAGCAGCTTGTTCTGGAGATTCATCAAGACGTTCTCGCGCGCCTTTGCCTGAAATAAAATATTAGCTACAGGAGAGAAAAGAATCCCAATTTACTCAAGCCCGGCTGGGATGGAAGAGGATGACGACATACTAGGCCGACTCAAACCATCAAAATCAATGACTGGACTGGGACTTCTCGAAACCTCAACAGGAGTCTCTTCCGGAGTATCTGCAGCCTCATCTCTTGGATCTCTCGCCGGTTTGGTGCTGACACTATGTCTTCGATGTCCATGTCCATGGTGACCATTTGCCTTTGACTTCCTCTTCTTCTTCTTGGTCATTTCCCCGCCTTCCCAATTAGTTTCGGACTTGCGCTTGGAGATACCGCCATTGAATTCTCTCTGTTCCTTCTCTGCTTCCTCCTTGTTTCCATCTTGGGTGGAGAATTGTACCATGATGGAAGATCTGGAATTGAATGAAAATTTATATTTTACTAGTGTTTGTTTGAAGTTTGGAAAAAATTAAATGAAGTTGTAAATGGGGTGATTGTAATCAAAGAAATTTTATCAGTGCAGTGAGGGATTACTGTAGGTATTGTCTTCTGCGAGATAAGGGTTTGAATAATTATTTAAAGTGGCGCTAACAATTATTTAGGTCATCTATGTACGCACCGTACTTCTGTACTGCCTGTACCAAGGTAGCATTCGCACAGCTACGGCAGGTACGGAGTCCGGGGATATGGCAGGGGTCAGCCTCAGCCTCGGTCTCAGCCTTGTCTGCACGATTACCGACCGACCAACCATCTTGCACCAACTAATCTCAAAGGGACCTTTTCAAATACGTAAGTACTAGGTAGTAAGTCACCTACCGGTCGTAGGTCTCACTTCTCGTTATATTGCAACCACACGATCCATACATCCATCTTTTAAGGAAAACAACATACTTTGGACAATATCTTCCTACCATTCTTTATTCTTGTGTATGACAAACGGAGACTTTTCGGAGTTATCATCGTCGATAAGAGCTGCGGTCTCAAGGCTATTCTCATTACTTATCAGTTTAGCACTGACTAATAGCCCAAGAATCACTACCGACCTACCGTGAGAGCGCCAGTCGATATGGCGTCTCCACCAGCACCTCCAGAATTTTCTAACAATCCCCTCTCCCTCACGATAAGCCCCAATTCAGTACCACTATCTGCCACTACGTTGTCGCATACACGTCGAGCTTCTGAAGTCAATTCCATCAAACGTCGGAAAGCAAGTATGATATCCACAACTTCAACCCACTCTGCACATCCTTTACGCCAAACCTCCTTCCCTCCCGAATCCGCCGTATACACACCTGGATATGAACGTTCACCAAGTGTTGATACTATGTCCCTTGTAAGCGGGAGCGTCGCCGGTGGTCAATCAAAAAGGAAACGCGCAAGAAAGTCAAAAGGTGGAAGGGGTGATTTTGAGGGATCTAATGCAGGCGCGGTAAAATCAGAAGGACCTTCCTCAAAGAAACGACGAACATCAACTGGAAACATAGAAGACGATGAAGAAGATGACAACACTGTGGATCAAACTATGACATCGATGTCGTCTAGTATCGAAGAAAAGCAAAGGGATATACAGCGAAGGGCCTTATTAGCGAACCATTTGGATCCAGAACAGTTTGAACGTTACACAGCTATGAGAGCCGTGAAATTTCCAGATGCCACCATTAGGAGAATTGTGAATCAGACTCTTTCGCAAAGTGTGCCGGCTACAGTAATTTTGGCGGTAAAAAGTGTGGCCAAACAATTTGTTGGAGAGTTAATTGAAGGTGCAAGGAAGGTACAGACACAATGGATTGCGGCTGGAGAACCGAACTCTGGATTTGTCATTTCATCAGATGATGATACGAATACTGCTAGCGGAGAAAAAGACGGAGCGGCAGTCAAGGAATTGAGGAGGGCACCTTTACAAGCGGATCATTTGAGGGAGGCATTAAGAAGGCTGAGACAGGGAAATGAAGATGGATTGGCTGGACAACTGAATTTATGGCAATTGCAACAACATAGTGGAGTTGAGAGGTTTGCTTCTAGGGTTGGAGGAAAGCGGCTTTTTAAATGAAGATGTTGTTATACAGTTATAATCATGACTTTTTATTATGCATTCAAGCGATACGGAGTTGGTTGAAAGTCTAGGGAGGTTTTATTCAATGGAGTTCGGATAAAAAGATATCATCTGGATCATAGAGATTATCAATATTACCATTATCCTATTAGTTTGGCGACTAGAGGTGCCTACCGGGTGGGCGAAGGGTGGGCAGGGAGGGTCAGAGGGGCTCGGGAGGGGTCTGAACGGAAGTGTACATCTGTGGCGAATAGAGCAATGCTCTTCGAGGCCTTATATATTTAGTATAGTATAATACAATACAATATTAATATTGTATTTTCTGTTAAAGTGAATGTGTTACGAGGTTTGCCGTCTAGATCACGTGGAAGTGCTCTAGGCTCTCGAGGTGGTTTATAACTAGGCGTCAAGCAGGGACTTAAAGTAATGACAATAATATGATGCAATTCGTAACTAATAGTATGGTATACTAAATGATTGATCTTGAGCACGAAGCTCTATACAAAGGAAATCCGTCTTGATTATATAGACCTTCGTATTCCAACATTGGAGCGATGGAGCTGGGGAGCGAGATTCGAATCTCGCTCCTTCGCTCCCTCGCTTCCTCACAAGACTATTCATGTGATCCTATCACACGTGATAATAATTATAATGTTACAACGTAACAGATTCTAAGGAATAATTGAACCCTGGTTTACCAGCAGTTAAAGGCAATTAGCGTCACAGGCAGGGGGGTGACTATACAAAAAAAGTGAATATAGTCACCACCCCCGAATTTGATCATTTTAAGAGATAATTTTAATTTTAAAAAAGAAAATATAATAAAATTAAATAATGAATTCAAATATTCAATCAGAATTAAAATATTATTAATATTGATGTAACGGTATTAGTTTTTCTAATAGATTTAGAATAAGTTCTAAGGAGAAGCTAGGACCTTTTTTCGATGTGGGGTAAATTTTCAGGGTAGTGGTGACCACTAGAATATCGAACGGGGGGGGGGGGGGGTGATTATACAAAATCTAATCTAATCTAATCTAATCTAATATGAAGACTGAATATAGGGTGAAGGTTAGCCCAGGGTGCAAAAATTGTTTTGATTTTTTTTGACATCATTCGGTTTGCCTTGACTTGAGGATTACAATGATGATAATTATTCTATCATCAAGACGTTGGTACAGAAGTTATGGTCGATCAAAGGTAGGATTCGTGGTGTTGTGGACCTGATTTGGTAAGAAGTCAGATACTGCCGGTTGTCATACCGCCTTTCCCGATTAGATTTATTTCGGACACAATTACCCATCTCTCAGAACACTCCTTTCACACCTGCTAAAAATACAGAAACCTGATAGCTAGTGTCTAGCTATGTAGAACTATCATTATCCTTAATTTTACAATCAAAAACCAATAGTAGGTGAAGTTGTGGTTGATTCGAGTTAACCCCAAGAATTGGCAAAGGTCAGTTGCCCCACCTTCCCGATTAGATTTATTTCGGACACAATTACCCATCTCTCAGAACACTCCTTTCACACCTGCTAAAAATACAGAAACCTGATAGCTAGTGTCTAGCTATGTAGAACTATCATTATCCTTAATTTTACAATCAAAAACCAATAGTAGGTGAAGTTGTGGTTGATTCAGGTTAACCCCAAGTTGTTGGATTCTGCCATCGAGTTCTTCCCGATTAGGATTATTTTCGCCCTCAACATCACATCACTCAAAATCGACAAATCACATATGGTAAAAATACAAAAACCCATTGGCTTATCTATAGGTACTTTCATCTAATAGCATACTTCGTATTACAATCTAAAAAAAAATCCTGGATGGAGTTATAGTTGATTCAAGTTAATCCCAAGTTTTCTTCATACTGCTAACAGGTCACCGCCTTTTCCAACTATAATTATCTTCATACCTCATCACTTACCAGGCACAATCGACGATAGATAAAATCATGAGAATCTGATAGTTGATATTTAGATATACACAATTACTATTGTACTCAATTATACAAGTAGGAATACACTCTAAGTGAAGTTGTAATTTACTCAAGTTAACCCCAAGAACTGGTGTAGGTCAGCTGACTCATTTTCCCGATTAGGATTATGTTCGCCCTCAACATCGCACCACTCAACACACATATTCCAAGACTATTAGAAATATAGAAACCTAGTAATTCTCTTGCAGATGCTTGGATCTCGTATCATAGTTCATAGCAGCATATAAGAAAAATCCTGGATGGAGTTGTGATGAATATAAATTAACCCCAAGGTGTTGGATTCTGTCAATAATTCGTTCCTGAGTAGGATTAGTTCGAACACAAACATTCTGCCATCAAACAACACTTTTCCCTCCCAATTAAACAGTGAAATACAAATCATACCTATACAAATACTTATATATATCATCAATTTTAATTTTAGAACCAGAAAAAAATTGTGGATGGAGCTGTGGTTGATTCAAATTAACCCTAAGAAGATTTGAAATTGTCAACCGCTCATTGCTTTTCTCAATTATGATTGTTTCATTCCTTGACACCCTACTACAAACCATAATATTTAAAGATTATCAAAATAATAACAATATAATAACATATATTTATTATGCGCATTGTCAATATTATGTTCAGCTACTTTACTGAAAACAATACTACCATAGACAACTTTATTACAACCTTACTAAAGGCAAGTAATGTTATCAACAAATAATTGTATGTGAAGTTATCATCAATACAAGCTTGGTGCTGTGGTTATATATTTATTTTATTATCAAGTACGAGTTTTGTCTTCGGTCCCTTGGTGTCGAAGGCTTAGTAAACATTCACTTTAATGATATTGAAGCTATATATACAATTCAAATGGTACCACTTTGTTCAAGGACTGTAGTGATAACAAATATTGGAGGTTCTTCTTTCTGTGGAAAGTGATGGTCTTTGCCTTCACTTTATACTCTTTCTTTTCCTCGAGAGGCATATGGTCTCTATTGTGATGCCAATTCTCATTATCTTATATAAAGGAGAGGTTGCTTTAGCTTTACTCGCCTTTATCTATCTTCGAATATAACAAAGTGTTACGGGAGCTGCCTCTAGGGTCACGTGGAAGTGTCTAGAGATCTCTCGAGGTGGTTTAGACTGGACTTCAAGTAGGAATTCAATAAGGTTGTAACTGGTTGCAATTCTCGTAACTATAGTAATGAAACTAATGATTGTTCTTGAGTACGAAGCTCTATATTATAATGAAATCCCATTCCCTTATATAGATCTTCGTTCTTTACGAATCGACAAGTCGATAGCCGCAAAGCCGATTTCGACAACTCGGTTTTGTCACATGACACTTGTCCCGTGATTCCCAATGTTCTAGCTTATCGTTCTATCCCTGAGGCTAAGTCCCCTAGGACACTTCTAATCCTAAATATAACTTTGCGAGAAGTTTGCAAAGTTACACTTCTCTTATTTCCAAGCTTGATTTGTCGTCCTGTTACTAATCCGTTGTAACACAAAGAGATCAAAGTATGAAGTTACACTGAATGCAGCTTAGATTAAGTCGACCAAAGGCAGGTAAAATACAAAGCTGGGTTATTAATCATTAATACCTATTAACACTACCGAATAACCAATGTTTTCAGTCTTTTTTCTTTATTCATGAGTATTATATGATTAAAGGATCTTCAATCAACACCAATGTGTACGAACCCTTGTGATTTATTAATCGTCGTAGCCCAAGAAGGAACGGGAGATCACCCGGATTAGACTTAAGCGGAATTCGTGGAATGATACATGCCGCGCCATGGATATTCGCCCTATAAGCATCACCTCCAATACAAGAAGTGTATTATTATTTAAAGTTTCCAAAGGACCTACACGTGATTTTTCCAAATAATTTTCCTTTGCTGTACAGAGACCAACGTGAAATAAGGACTCTTTATCATATGAAATGTTAGATTATATTACAACTTTATATTGAAGAAAATATCGTGAATGGAGTTGTAATTGTAATTGTAATTGACCCAAGTGAATACAAGATTCGGTCACACAACAAATTTTGAAGAAAAATTATTTTTGGAAATACACCCTTTTTATATCTCATTTGCACTAAACAAATCAGCATCAATCGAATGCAATTGTCCCCAAAGAAATTGAACCAGTAGTTGTTGTGATACTGTCGTCGACCTCCAAAACACGTGAAACCACGCTAAAACGCGTGAAATTTTCACCCCTTCATCCCCTCCATTACGAGGGAAGAGAACTCAATGACGGGGACCACCCAATCGAACTTCCCAGAAGTGATCTTAGGCACTCCATGCCAAGAGAACCATACTGAACAAACCCATGAAAGAGGCAATAGCCCGCCATTCATCCTTTCCAGTCCTACCCCTCCCAACCCTTCAACTTTCAAACCCAACGCAATACCTTGAGCTCTGATGATCCATTCAAATCACCAATCAATCGCCCAACGTTCCAATTCAATAAAAAACGAAGACGACAACCCAGCCACTCAGAACCCCATATCAACTCACCAAAAGAAGCTATCCAAAAAGCTAGAAGTCTACTAATTCTAGCTGCCTCCCTGGAAGAGGATACCGAAGAACAATCGAAAGTCCTAGACTTAATCGAAATATTTCGCGAATATCTTGAAAAAGGAAAACTCACAAAAGCCTCAAATATCATCACATCACAAATCTCCCATCTAGAAAATGCTACCAAACGGATCGAAAAGCAAGCCAACCACCTTTCAAACCTCCCCAATCACATAACCCCCCCTACAATAAACACCCCTGGAACCAAAGCCAGCTATGCCACTATCACCAAAACCTCAGGAGAATGGAACCTAGTTACAAAGGGAAAACCCACAAAACAGAAATCTACAGAACAAAAGGAAGAAGCCCCAAGCAAACGACTAATCCTCATCAAACCCCTTATTTATCAGCCACCCTCTTTTACACCATTAAATACAAGGAATAAAGTCAACGAAGCCTTCAAGAAAGCAGGAATCAATGGACCAATCATCTCAGCTATCACTACTACAAGGAGCGGCAATTTTATACTAACCACTAACAGCCCTTTCAATGCACAATTCCTGATCGAAAGAAGGAGATCTGGGACAAAATCCTTGATGCCGAAAGAATACAAATCGATAAACCCTGGCATAAAGTCATCATTCACAAAATCCCAATTCAGGAATTCTCAGGTCTGAACGGTATGGACCTAATCAAAGAGGAAGTCAATACCTTCAACCCAGGGCTCAGTATTATGGGTACTCCTTACTGGCTTACTAATGCCTCCAAGAGAGCCAAACAACAAGATGGAGCAATAGTCATTGCATTTGCTACACAAAAAGAAGCAGATATAGCTATCCAGAAAAGGCTATATATTGCAGGCATGAGTGTTAGAGTAGAAAGATTCTATCCATCTACTCCTTCATCCCAATGCAAAAGATGCCAGGGATTCGGCCATAACGAATCATACTGCAAAAAACCTCCAGCTTGCGGACTTTGCAGTAATAATCATGCTACAGTCGGTCATTTCTGTATAATCTGCCAAGCAAAAGGCAAACCATGTCAACATCTAAGTGTCAAATGTGTTAATTGTAAAGGAGAACACAAAGCCAACTCGAAAGTATGTGAAGTATATCTATCAACCATCAAGAAATCCAACTAATGCTGTACAACAATACTCGCATTCTTCAAATCAATCTAAACAAGAGCCCTCAAGCAACCGAAAGTGCTCTCCAACTTGCTTTAGAACTCAAAATTGATCTCATAGTCATTCAAGAACCCTGGATCCTCACGAATCCTGAGAAAGACTTCTCCTCAACCAGATCTATCGCCCACTCCAGCTTCTCTCAACTCCTCCCAAATAATCCTTCGAACCTGCGTCCCCGAACCATGATCTACATTTCAAAAGGATTCAAACCGCTAGTAGCCCTAGCTCCCAACTCCCCGAATGATCCAGATATTCAAATTATTGATATCACTCAAGGAAACCATACAATACAACTCATCAATATCTACAATGAAGCGGACCAAGCCAAAGAAAAAGGCCACACCATCGAAAGATGCCTTTTCAATACCCCTCTTACTCATCACACCATCCTCGTAGGAGATTTCAACTCCCATCACCCTTGGTGGGACCCCTTCTCTAACAAAAGCTCAAATGCCGACCTACTCACCGAATGGTTTGAGGATCACAATCTCATTCTATTTAACGAACCAGGCACGAGCACCTTTTATCGAACAAATATGACAAATCCAAGTGTCTTAGACCTTACTTTAGCCACAGATTCAGTATCTCCCTATATCACTGATTGGCAAGTCCTCCCTGATCTTGGATCAGATCACTTAAGCATTCTCTTTGAAGTAAAGGGCACTTCATCCCGTACAACGAACATAGCTCAGCCAGCAAGATTCAACACAAAACTTGCGGATTGGGAAAAATTCGCGAATACCCTCAAATCGAAAATATCGATATCAACCATCTTAAATTCGAGTGAATACCTTAATATCGCTACCTCAGAATCCAACTCTCTGGATTCCCTTCTCGACAAGAGCCAATACATACAAGTATTGGATGATGCTGCAAAAGAATTCACCCGAATAATCACTTATTCGGCTGAAACCAGTATACCGAGAATCAGGTCCACAAAAAGAGCTAAACCTTGGTGGTCTCCAGAGCTGAAAGCCCTTCGAAAACGACTCTCTAATGCATATGAGAACGCCAAGCTTTACCCGGAAGACGATATGTTCAAGAAAATCTACCAGTCAGCCAGGAATCATTACTTCCAAGCTATTAAAACAGCAAAGAAAAATCATTGGAATGAGTTCCTTGAAAAAGAGGATACCCAATCCATATTCAAGGCAATGTCATACACAAAAGACATGCAAACCGAACGAATCCCGAATATTCGATCTAATCCCTCCAAACTAGAAAATTCTTTTCGAGGGAAAATGCTCTGCATTTAGATCGACCCTATTTCCTCCTCCTCCATTCACCCCACCGCCCAATTGGGAAAGCTATAAACAATCTAAGAAATGGGAATGGCCTGATCTTACAGAGAGCGAACTCCTAAACGCGTGCTCTGCAAAAATCAAAGGAAAGACCCCTGGCCCCGATGGGATTACTCAAGATATCATTATTCAAGCGTACAAAGCAATACCAAAAGCATTCTTCACCCTCTTCAGTCATCTTATCAACCTCGGTTACCATCCTTCTTGCTGGAAACAAGCCACTGGAGCGATACTCAAGAAACCCTCAAAACCAGACTACTCGGCCCCAAAAGCTTATAGAGTTATCGCCCTACTAAATTGCCTTGGCAAGATAAGTGAAAGAATTCTGGCTCAAAGGCTTGGCTACCTAGCGGAGACTACGCAATTACTTCATTACTCTCAAATGGGTGGAAGACAAAAGAAATCAGCCATCGATACAGCAATCTTACTTACTACCGAAATCGAAAGAAATTCAAGATCCAAGAAGAAAACCTCAACTCTCTTCCTGGATGTTAAAGGCGCCTTTGATCATGTATCTATGAACAAATTATTAGATATCTGCAAGAATCTAAACCTCCCAACCAGCCTAATCGCCTGGATCTCATCTTTTTTTGAAGGAAAGGCTACTCAAGCTCTCATTCGATGGCCAAATTGAAACCTTCAAACCGATCAATACCGGGATCCCCCAAGGCAGCCCTATTTCGCCAATCCTCTTCTTAATTTATATCCGAGATCTATTCTCAGCAAATTCGATCAAATATCTCTCATACATAGATGATATAGCTTTAACAACATTTTCAACATCCTGGAAAAGAACATCATCTCCCTCGAAAGAGCAACTGAACAGATATATGCTCTGGGCAAAGAAAATGCTATTCAATTTGATCTAGCGAAGACGGAACTAATACACTTCTCTACATCTAAAGATACGAAGACAGCCCCAATCAAGCTTCCGAACGAGGAGATAATTCAACCCTCAACATTAGTCAGATGGCTAGGCATATGGTTCGACCCTGGCCTCAGTTTCAAACAACATGTCACAATCCGAGCTACCCAGGCTAAAACCTCATTCTACCGAATGGCTAGACTTGCTAATTCTGAAAAAGGCCTTAGTCCCAAGGCAATGAGACAGCTCTATATGGCATGCGTCACCAGCATAGCTGACTACGGTTCAATTTTATGGTGGAAAGGGCAAACCCAATTCAAGAAAATCCTTCAATCCTTGCAAAACCTCGCCCTTCGAAAAATCCTAGGAGTATTCAAAACCTCACCAATAAAACCAATGGAAATAGAAGCCGCATTGTGCCCTCCAGAAGTAAGGCTAAATGCCGGAATCAAACAATACGCATTTAGATTATTGAAAATCTCGCCTTCTCATCCTGTCAATTTAGTAGCTACAAAGCTAGCTACAGAAAAGGATAATCAAGATGTAGTTGCAACCCCTCAAAGAAAGCAATTAAAACCTACTCAACTCGAAAAGATCAAAAATTCAATTCAGAAAGACTTCGATCCTCTCACTTTGGAAGGAATCCATCATTTCTACTTTCCTCCTTGGAAGAAAGAAGTTCCATATAAAGTCAATATCAGCAAATTAGGAAAAGAAGAAGCTGCGATGATCCACAATCTGGCTTTCAAATATAGGTGCAAAAATACCATTACAATATACACCGATGCCTCATCCACTCTAGAGGGAATAGGGGTTGGGATCGGGATAGTAGTCATCTTACCAAATGGCCGAATCTCACATCAAGAGACTATCAATATAGGCGTGAATCAGCTTGTCTATAATGGTGAGCTCCTAGGAGTTACTAAAGCGATCGAATACGCAAATTCAATAGCCCAACCAGGAAACAAGTTCAAGATATACTCAGATAATCAAGCGGGATTATTCCGGTTGAAAACCCCCTCCGATTTACCTGGTCAATCATGCCAAATCAAAGCTATAAAAGCTGCGGAAGCTATTCAAAATAAAGGAGCCGAAATCTCTCTCAATTGGGTCCCCGGACATACATCTGTACAAGGAAATGAGCTAGCTGATTCTCTTGCAAAAGAGGCAACCAAAATACCATCCTCATCTCACGAAACCAGTTATGCCTTTATTGGAATGGATATAAAAAGAATGAAATCAGAGAACTGGATAGCCATCCTTAACACTAACAATTTTCATCAACCATCGTCAACATATTCAAGAAACTACCCCTGGAAGATCAGCTCAAAAATCAGAGTTCCAGGCAACATCAAAAGAAGCACAATCTGTGCTCTGTTCCAACTCAAAATTGGACACGGATACTTCAAATCTTATTTGAAACGATTCGGAATCTCCTCTAATGACAGTTGTAAATGTGGGGGAAAGGAATCTCCTGATCATCTTCTGCTCAATTGTCCTATATACAAAACGGCAAGGAAAACCCTCAATAAGGATAACCCCACAACCCGACCTACCATGCAATATCTGCTTCATACTAAAGCAGGAATCATCAAGACCCTCGAATTTATCGAGGCGACAAAAATAGCCACCAGATCATGGCATCTCAACAGAATGCAAGAAGAAGAAGAGGAAGAAGGAGGAGAAGGGGGGTGGACTGGAAGGTTTCGATTGAGTTGATCAATTTTGGTCAATTTAGTCATTTTGGGCAACCACCCCAAGGTCATATTTCATTACAGTTCATTTGTTATTTTCCTTATTTGTATACGAGAGTATTCGTAAGGCGGGCTCGGTTCCCTAGTATTAGTTTTCACTTCCCCCATTCAAACATCAGAAGATTGAGGCTCTCAATCTCCCCAACCTGTATTAGCTACGGCCGAATTAGGCTAGCTTTCCCTCATTTCTTATTAGTTAGAAGCTCGCAAAGCTTCTAGCCGTCTTAGATAGTCTTAGACTCAGTGTAGACGTTAATTCAATCAATCAATCAATCACAAGATTCGGTGAAGATCAGCTGACCTCCCTCTTGATCAAGCTTATTTTTGGCCTCATTACTTATTACTTAGATTATGAATGAAGGGAGAAGGTAAAAAGTGATAGGCGATAGTTTACCCAGGAAATCTATATTGATTATTGTTGATATGAGTTGAATTGTAGCTAAAAGGAAGGAAGGGCTCGAGCTCCTAATTTGATAAAAATCTCATATTGCCGGTTGATTGTCGGCTTTACTAATCAGAATTTTTTTCGAACCTTAACGTAAGTCATGGCGTAATGCGTCTAATTGTGGGGGACCACCCCATCAAAAAAGCAACAATTCAATAATGGTCCGTCGAAAAAGTTTAAAAGCGCAGGAAATGGAATCTCGACTTGCTGAAGCAGTATTAGGAGTTCAAAATGGAAAGTATAAGTCTTCATATGAAGCTGCAAAAGAACTGGGGCTCTCTAAAGATACTGTGACGCGACGCGTCAAAGGGGGTTCATCGCGTTCTGAAGCACGTCAATCGCAACAGAAACTTTCTGCTGTACAAGAGAATGTACTTCTTAAGTGGATAAAGCAATTGACAATTAGCGGCTATTCACCAGGCCATCAGTTGTTAAAAGAATTGGCTGAGGAGTTACGTTCAAAACGGACTTATAATTTGGATTGCCCCTCATTTGACTCCCTTGAACTCCCACCACAACACCTTCTTGGTCATGAATGGGTTCCACGATTTATCAAACGACACCCTCATCTTACAGTTGTTATTGGCCGTCGAATTGAATCTGTAAGAATGGATGGTGCAACCAGGGAAACATGTAGTAGTACTTGGTTTGACGCGTATCAAAAAGCGATTCAGGATTATGGAATTGAGAAGAAAGACGAATATAATATGGATGAGTCTGGACATTCAATTGGGACAATGGAATCAACTCGAATTATTATCGATTCTACACTTCGTACAAAACATCAAGCACATCCAGGCCGTCAAGAGTGGATTTCAATGGTAGAGTGTATTTGTGCGGATGGATCCATTCTTCCACCACTCGGGATTTTTAAAGGTAAAAATGTCCTTCAAAATTGGATTCCGAAGGAAGTTCTTGGTAGCTGGTTCTTTTCAGCAAATAAAAAGGGCTGGACAAGCAATCTTCATGGATTAGAATGGCTAAAACGCGTTTTCGAACCTGCAACTCGTGCAAAAGCAGGTGGCAAACATCGGCTTCTCATCTGCGATGGCCACGATTCTCATATTAGTGGAAGCTTTATAGCTCACTGCCTTCAAAATCGAATTGTACTTCTTGTACTTCCTCCTCATACCTCGCATTTGCTTCAGCCACTTGATGTTGCGGTTTTCGGTCCATTGAAAAACGGCTCACCGCAGCACTTTCTGATTTGAATCAAGCTCAACTTGTACGAATACAAAAGATTGAGTGGATGGAGGCATATATTAAAGCTCGAGCCGATGTATGCCATCATCAAAATATCGAATCGGCATGGCGGGGAGCTGGGTTACATCCATTTAATCCACAGAGAGTATTCCGTACACTGGGTCGAGAGTTTACCCCCGAAGTCGAAATATCCAAAGAACCAACCCAATTTGATATTTTTAATCAAGTCTTCGTCAACAGCTCACCCCCGGATGTAGCAATCTTACAAACAGCAAATAACCTTTTAAATTCAACAATTGAAAATGATACGACTCTTTCAACCCCGGTTCGTCAATACATTCGAAAATTGACGATTGGGAGTGAGCAACTTCGAGCTCAAAGTATTGTTCACCAACACGATGCGAATAATTTACGAGCTATTATGAAGAAACGTACGATACGTAAGAAAGGAAAGAGACTAGTTTTGAAGGGTCATTTTCATATTTCTACGCAAGAATTATGTGATGCAGTAGTGGAAGCCGAAAAAGCTACCAAAGTACAGACAATGAAAAAAGGAAAAGGGAAAAGTAATTGAATATGAGACTGAGACTGAAGAGGATATTGGAGAAGAAGTTGAAGATGAATCTGAAAGTGATATTGGAGATTGTATTATAGTTGATTGTTGAGTAATTGAGATTTTAATAGAGTGGTTCCCCGCAACTAGACGCATTACGCCATTAGACGCATTACGCCATGACTTACGTTAGTTTAGATGCTCCCTATTGAGGTGAACGAAATCATCGTAAACAAGCTCTTGTAAGTCAGCATCCGTAAGTCCATCGTTTTCGTACTCAGCGATCTTGTATTGAAAAAAGGTATCAATGTGCTTCTCATAGCCGTCACGAGGCTTGAATCTATCGTATATCTCCCTGGCTCTCAATAAGTCCTTTGGAAACGTGAACAGTGGGGGTTCATGAGTAGGAAGATTTCTGATTGGAGTTGGAGTTCTTTCTCCAAGTTCGTCTTTGGAATCGTCTTCTACGAATGCATCGTCGTGACTGGCTAAGGTCGATGATTCGTATGCGCCGGGGGTTCTTTGGTCTCTCTGGCGGCTTGGAACTCTCTCCTTTTTCGAAGATACTGGGTCTCTTCGACATGATTGGTGAAATGTGATGGGGAGAATAAGATATTCTTAGAATGGTGGCATTAACTTTGCTGAAAATTGGCAAAGCTATTGATTGTGTAAAGAAAAATAGTAAATCGATTAATTTGTGATATCACTAATTAGTGTTGGTACGAGAAGGATACGGAAGACGTAGCACCCACGGATTGCGTAGGTCCTGTATGTCTAATTGTATTCTGTCTAAAGAGCTAGCTACATATTGAAAGTAGTAAGTCTTATATAGACTTACTGAAAGAGCTAGTCTCTTTCGCATTCGCTTAGGGCTTTATTACAGTAGCTATATTACGGTGGTAATTGAATTGAAATCATTCACTTCGTTCACACAAAAAGCATTAATCTTATAATGATGGCCACTGCAGAATTAATTCATTTATACAAAGACCTTCCATTTCCATCCAGGTAGACGGCCAGGAATTAAAACGGCATAAGGGCACCAAAATTGAAGTACAAAGTCAAGACAAAAATTCACCTACTATCTTCACGTCAGTCTTTTGCGAGATGCTCCACCTCTCTCTCTTCATTTCACTGAAAAATTATACCCTGTTTAGAAACTGCATCTTGTCATTGATTGCAGGCTACAGTCATCTCGCCCGATCTAGAGTAGGAAGGTAAGGATGGCACTCAAGTAGCTCAAGTGAGTGAAGAGATACAAGACCCGGACAAGTGGTAATTGTGGGTGGCCCCACTATAACATTTAATTCGAAGGTGCTCATGCTATAATGGGCGATCTGTTTTTATTTTCGAAATTGTTTTTACATTTCGTTTTATGAAAATACATTTAATTGTTTTATTTCACAACAAAATTAATATAGTACAACAAACAAAATTAAATATTCTTATTCTAACTTTTAGAATAATCTGAATTCAAAAAAAAATCGTTTTTTATTTCATTTTGAAAAGAAATAAAGTCAGAATTATCTTTAAATTCCTACAAAAAATCTTATTTTTTTATATTAAATTTTTTTTTTAATTATATTTTTTCAACATTATCAATTTTAGTTTATTTAAAAGGGTTTTGTAACGATACTGTGCTGGAGGCAGCGGCTGCCTGAGGTTTCGTCTGGTTGGTAGTTGTGGGTTAAGGCTTTATCACTGGTATTCACTTGGAAGTGAATTCGTTACTAGATCAAGTAGAATGTAGGTAAACTAATTGATAACTAAGTTGAGCACGAAGCTCCTAAACTATGAAACTTATTCTAACTACATACTAAACGTTTATCGCCTAGCGAATGCAGGAGCAGTTGGACCCATGGATCAAGCGGCCGACAAGTTACCCACGATCAGTGGTGTGCGAACGATCTTTCGTAAAAAGTGCCTGCGCGCAGAGACTGACTGGTGGAAAGAGGTAATTGCCTCCCTCTCGTCTAGCTATAAAAAGTGGTCTCCCAACTACAATACAAAGGAGCCGAAAGAACTAGCTCTACCCAGAGGAGTTCTTCATCGACTACTAGCTATGAAAACAGGTCACGGCGATTACGCTGCATATCACCAACGCTTCAAGCATCAAAACAGCAAACAAGACTGCTCATGCGGTATGGAAAAAGAACCATATCACTTCTTCAGATGCGCAATAAACAATCTAAAGCGCTCAAACTGGCCCCTCTCTCCAACAGAGATACGCTCCGACAAACAGGCGATCACATATATTAAAAAACTCTTATATACACCCAGTAGGCTCACTCAACTGATTGTAGACTCAGAATTCTATACTCAGATCTGCCCCAATTACTAAAGGGCCTCGGAAAAAGGTTTACCTTTTCAACAAAGCGCCTGTTCCCCTCATTAACTCTTCACTCAACTGATCACTCTAATACATATTACCTCTCAAAACCGCAAAACACAAACCCAACATACAGTGCAAGAGCGCTGACGCTCAGTTAACCAAACAGCAATCCACCCCCGCTCCCCCCCCCATTCCAGTCAAGGGATCAAAGCCTTCATCGAGCCTACTCACCCGGGAACCAAGCCCCACCCTAACAACAACCCAGATCAGACATGCCCTTTTACTATAAGAGGAGGATCATACACGCAAAGGAGCGAACAGCCCCTGGCATTGAAGTTAAACTGTTAAATTTGGCTGCGACGATCACGCCGCTTAAAAGCTCCTTATCTTAGCACGTCTCAATACCCCAAGGGAGGTTCGAAGTAGACGTCAATCAATATAAATAAATAAATAAATTATGATCTTTTAACACCAAATATAATATTTTATAACTTGTACTTTTGAATAAATAAAAGAATTAAATCTATCAAATATGATATTTTTAAACTTATAAAGAATCTAAAAACCTAAATATATAATTTCAATTATTTTATTCAGATTTCAAATTATCCTTTTATATATTTATAAAATCTTTATTTATTGATTTTTTATATATAATTAATTTTATCGAAAAATAATTTCCGACAAATTTTTATATATATAATAAAGGATCATTGATAATAATATATAAATTATAAAGTTTATAAAAACTTATCGGAAATGATTATAAGTTTATATAATTTATAAAATAATACCAATAGTAATTATTGTTAAAGTGAATGGTTCCTGCGTAGCACGTGCACAGGGTGTCACGAACCACGTCTAATATTATCCTAAGATAAGAATCGTCCCAGGATTAGTGTCCTGAGGCCCATGTGGGATCACGTGATGGAGCCACCAGGAGCGCAGGCTCCCCAGGGCTCCCCAGGGCTCCAGGAAAGGAATCAGCATATAGTTAGAATAGGTTCATAGTTTAAGAGCTTCGTGCTCAACTTAGTTATCAATTAGGTTAGCTGGATTCTACTTGATCTAGGAACGACTTCACTTCCAAGTGAATACCAGTGATAAAGGCTTAACGCACAACTACCAACCAGACGAAACCTCAGGCAGCCGCTGCCTCCAGCACAGTATCGTTACACAGGGCACTAGTCCTATTATGGTTATGGTTATGGTTATGGTTAGGGTCCGGGTCCGGGTCCGGGTCCGGGTCCGGGTCAGGTCAGGGTTAGGGTTAGGGTTAGGGTTAGGGTTAGGGTTAGGGTTAGGGTTAGGGTTAGGGTTAGGGTTAGGGTTGGGGTTAGGGTTAGGGTTAGGAGTTAGGGTTAGGGTTAGGGTT